>JACJUY010012645.1:0-21735 GCA_014220935.1 Platorchestia sp. MABIK | reverse complement strand
ATGTTTAAATGCGCACATGTTACTAGGCATGTTTAAATGCGTTCATGTTACTAGGCATGTTTAAATGCGCACATGTTACTAGGCATGTTTAAATGCGTACATGTTACTAGGCATGTTTCAATGCGCACATGTTACTAGGCATGTTTAAATGCGCACATGTTACTAGGCATGTTTAAATGCGCACATGTTACTAGGCATGTTTAAATGCGTTCATGTTACTAGGCATGTTTAAATGCGCACATGTTACTAGGCATCCCCTCAGGGGGATACAACTGTTGTATCTATGGGAATTAGCGCTCCCAGGGGGACTATGTGAGGGCCCGAGCTAACTGTTAGGTAGGCTTCCTTTTTGTTGGAATAGAATAGGTTTTTGTTCTGTTACGGACCATCTTTTTTCGGTTCACTGCTGTCCTGTTTTTTAAACACCTACTACTTTCTTCTTGAACTTTGATCTTGTTTCATAAACTTCTTTCTCATCTTACTGTTTCTATGCCCTTTCTGCGTAGATTCCACGTTCCCGAAACTCTATACTAAATGGTGCCTTCCTCCTTCCTCTCTTTGGATCGCCTTTGTAGCGGATAGGGAGGCTTAAACTAACTAATAATCTAATCTAATCTGTTACTAGGCATGTTTAAATGCGTTCATGTTACTAGGCATGTTTAAATGCGCACATGTTACTATGCATGTTTAAATGCGCACATGTTACTAGGCATGTTTAAATGCGTTCATGTTACTAGGCATGTTTAAATGCGTACATGTTACTAGGCATGTTTAAATGCGCACATGTTACTATGCATGTTTAAATGCGCACATGTTACTAGGCATGTTTAAATGCGTACATGTTACTAGGCATGTTTAAATGCGTTCATGTTACTAGGCATGTTTAAATGCGTACATGTTACTAGGCATGTTTAAATGCGCACATGTTACTAGGCATGTTTAAATGCGTACATGTTCCTAGGCATGTTTGAATGCGCACATGTTACTAGGCATGTTTAAATGCGCACATGTTGTTACTAGGCATGTTTAAATGCGTATGTGTTACTAGGCATGTTTAAATGCGTACATGTTACTAGGCATGTTTAAATGCGCACATGTTACTAGGCATGTTTAAATGCGTACATGTTACTAGGCATGTTTAAATGCGTACATGTTACTAGGTGTGTTGCCCTCAAAGACTCGTACTGTTGCGGGGAAACAATGTGGACGATGTTTTCTTACATATCATACCGTGCTCATAAATACAGCAAGTTAGAAATAAGAAAAAAGCTCTGAGAGAAAATAGTTACGAATGCTTAAAAACTGACAGAAGCAAAGTGATCACGAACGATACAAGTGCAGTAGGCCTATCTAAAGCTGATGTAAAATAACGTTATCTCCCTTCGGGATCCGAGTCACCTCAGCATAGGATAGACAAACTTAACTAACCGAAATCTAGTGCATATCTTATGCTTTCTAAGCGGAAAAATGACACATCTGGCCGAACAAAATCATTATTGGAAAATTCTGAACTAGAAGTGTGAAATTTTCTCATTGTCCACATCCAACAATAAAATTATTTAACCTTTTGTTCACAGACTCAGGAAATGAATTCGAATAATGCACGAATATTTATTCCACTAAAATGCACGTTCAAAGATTATGAAGAAAATTGGTTATGGTTTTAATTGGACGCTTTTGAATGATGCACAATTAATTGCCTAGTTGGCACGGATCAGAATGTGTTTATATAAGTATTATTTTATCTCGGACCTTGTTCGAAGAAGTCGATTTTAACAGAAATTCATCCCGTACTCGGACAAAAATATGAAACAGCAAAAATTTTCAACTTGGACTTCTGCTCCGTCCTCCTAAAAAGGCTTCGTAAAAAATGTGTCGTTATTACAACAAAGAAATAGAATTTCAACATCCAGAAATGCTTAATCTGCGGTGGGTGGCTCGGGACATCTCGGTTGGACGTCTGGTTCGCACATGTTGAGGAAATTGAAAACGTTACATTCGTCTTGCCGCAATCAGAAAACCACAGGAACTTTAGCTGCTCTGAGTCGGACCACGCCTCAATAAAGGCATGCTCACGCACTGATCATTTCGAACATAGAATGAGAGATTTTTTTTTGGATCAGTTGCAACGAAAATCCTTACAGTGAGTGATTCATGAGTAACGGTTTTACAAGTAATTACCGAACACGACAGAAGAAAATTATGCAATGACTACTATTAGTTTGTCGTTAGAAATGCTTATTCTTTATATCAAGAAAACACATACTCTATTTTTCAAGACAGATGTTACCACTGAATGTGAGTGTTTCTCTCTTCTTGATGAATAAGGCTTAATATTCTTGATGAAACTATACAGTAAGTCGTTTTTTTGATCGATAGAAAATTTCAGATTATTTAACAAGAATGTTTCATGTTCATATCTACTGAATCCATGTGTGTCAAATATGATCCATCATTTTATTCAACCCAAATTGTCAATCACATGAACAAACGACTTGGGAGTTTCGAAACAGATGCTGCTCAGGAATAATTAAAAAGACATTCGATGTACGTGAACGGACTTCACGAGACACAAATCACATGCATAATCAACACAAGCTGTGAGGTTAATTTTAAAGCAGAGTGTGGAATTACGTAAGCAGGATGGATGTACACGAAAGTGTTGCCTCATCGCTAATGCAGAGCGATTTTATTTTATTTTATGATACGGTAGATATTTTATAATACGGTAGATATTTTATTTTATTACATGGTAGGTATTTTATGACATGATAGATATTTGATTTTATGATACGGTAGATATTTTATGATATGGTAGAAATTTTATGATACGGTAGATATTTTATAATACGGTAGATATTTTATTTTATTACATGGTAGGTATTTTATGACATGATAGATATTTGATTTTATGATACGCTAGATATTTTATGATATGGTAGAAATTTTATGATACGGTAGATATTTTATGATATGGTAGATATTTTATGATACGGTAGATATTTTATGATACGGTAGATATTTTATGATATGGTAGATATTTAATGATATGGTAGATATTTTCTGATATGGTAGATATTTTATGATATGGTAGATATTTTATGACATGGTTGATATTTTATGATATGGTAGATATTTTATTTTAGGATACGGTAGACATTTTATTTTATTCTTCGTGTAGTTGTAATTGTTCTCTTCGATACAAGAGTAACATACGCTCCCCTGGAGTACGTGACCACGCACACTCGGCACACTCTGTGTTGATGCCCACACGACGCTGTGTTGTGTCTCCTGGCCCCAATGTTACAGTAGTCCTGGTGTCAGGTGCGCTGTATACGCACCTATCGCGTTCGCAGCACTGGTGCGCCGCTGCAACTGGTGCATGCTTGTGCACACATTTTTATTTCCTGGTGTATCTTCCTTTTTTCTTTTGTGTGAGGGCCCGAGCTGAGAGTTTGGTAGTCCTTTTTGTTGAAATAAGTTTTTTTGTTATGTTAAGTCAACCGTTTTTCGGTTCGCTGATGTCCGGTTATCAGCGCCTCTGATTTTCTTCTTAAAATTTTATCTTGTTTCATAATCTTTATTCTCAACTTACTGTTTCTATGCCCCTTCTGTATAGATTCTGCATTCCTCTATCTCCATACTAAATGGTGCCTTCTTCCTTCCTCTCTTCGAAACTCTATTTTTTAGCGTTTAGGAAGGCTTAAACGAACATATCTAATCTTCCTTTTTCTTGTATTTCTAATTCCTTTTCCTTATATTCCTAGTTCCTTTCCTTTTCTTTTGATTTCCTGGCGGTCCTTTTTTTATTTTTAGTTCCTTTTTATTTATTTTTCAATTGGTTTAGTGGTATTTTTTATGAAATTTTTTAATCTCCCAGTTTAATTTTTTTTCTGAGCGTGGACGTGTGAAATAACGTATTATATATGAATTTACGTACCAGAAATAAGTGCGCTCCCAAAATTTATGCGACACAAAAATTTTGTAAGTTAAAGCTTTACGGTTAAATTCCAAATATTTAGACGGAGCTTTTCTCGAGGTTTCTGAAAATATTGTCCAAACGTTAAAAACCATCTATGAAATGTCGTGTTTTTCTCAATATCAAAGTATACTTATTTGGAAAAACTAATTGTACTCTTAGGAATGATCATCCATTTCTCTCGTTTCTGAGACTTGGTGACGTCATGCATGCAGAAGCGCAGCGTAAGTGTCGCTTTTACTACCTGGATCTCATAGGTGAACTGACAACCAGGTGAAGAGTTACAAATGTTTTTTCTAAAACAATATTATAGAAAATATTGAGAACTTGTAACAAAACACGCATGTCCTTCAATCATAACAGCGCACCTTCATCCACTAAACAAAAAAAAAGACAATGCACACGCATACATCAACAAATTGAAGACGCACAAGTTTTTTCCTCACCTGGGCGTTAAATTTTAAATAACTTTAAACTGCTGTTAAGTTCATGGTTATCAACATGATTCTCCTTAAACAAAACAACTAAGTTAAGAGACAGCGTAAACTAAATGATTACGCAGGCTTAGCTCGCACCCTCTGCGTCACGCACTCAAACCGCCCGTATCTGCATCGAGCAGGCTGTGTTACGAGGCGAAGTGTGTCCGTGTGTGTGTATAGACCAGGCATAGAGTGTGTGGATACAGCACACATATGCATACGATAACACGGCAAAATCTTCTCGTCAGTCATTGAAAAAACGTACTGTCTTCTGTGAACAGCAAATATACACTACACTTTATTTTCTCGTCACACGTTGGAGGGAACTATTCTCTCTTTAAACAAGGAGGGAACTATTCTTCTCATCAAGCATTAGTGTAAAGTACTCCGTTTTGTTAACGATGGATATGACACTGTATGTTCACCTCCTTGTTAACTTGCATTAACAAGATAATCTCAGATCGGAGGAATGACACACCTACACACGAAGGAGTATAAATGAATATGCAATTTCCACGAGTGAAACATCAAAACGGAATAACAAAGCAATACTCTACATTGAGCTTGCAAAAATTGAAATTATTATTGGTGCCCACCAGATTTGGGTGACAGGACTGACTTACATATCCATGAACCACTTTTCTTAGGGGTCTTTCTGTGTCATTAAGATAGGAATATGCTCGGGACATACACGATTGAGTCCTTATGCTCGGGACATACACGATTGAGTCCTTAACGACATTGTTCTCACACACACTAAAATTCTGTTACAAGATTGCTATGCAGAGAACACGCAATTACTAATTGGTGTACCTCGATTACAACTCTACGAAAGTTCTAACATTGGCTGGTCAATTTATTTCCCCCCAATTACAAATATTAGCTGTTGAAATCTGAAGTTGAAGGATCGTCAAGATGATATTTATTCAAACAATTTTATCCAACTCACCCGATCCCTGTCCGTATTTTAGATTTTCAGCCATTAACTCAGCTGATGTGATATTTTGGCACAACATGACGCATCTGTTGAGAAAATGTTTGTTCTAGTTGACTTCCTTTGTTTTTTAAACCTATAATCAATATGCATTCACTTATTCCATTAATCGTGACTCTACTTACCTCTTATTATGAACACTACACATCTTTTATTTGATTAATTTGATTATTGAAATTTTTATTTCAACAACATTAATAAATGAACGTTGAATGATGATTTTTCCTCGATCTTCTCACGACGTAGTGTATTTTCTTACGATTGTATTCTCCTAAACACTTTCGCACGCCGATAGTTCATTATTGTAATCATGTTCATTAGAGAACCTCCTCAACAAGCTTTGCTTAACCCACTCAGATTTTGGTAGTTTTTCCATGAAAAAAAGTCGCTCTTCTTTACTATTAAGAAAATGTCCAATGGGTCTGCATTTCTTGAGTATATGTACTCCTCATTCTTTGACAAATTTTCTCCGCTTTTTTGCGCATATATGGCTGCGAATTTTTCTTTCTAGTTTTCTCCAATTTATTAGACATTTTAATGAAATAAACCGGTGACCAAAGTGTTGAAAATCAAACAAAGCGTCGACCCTTGCCACCACGCTGCGCTGACTCTCGCAAATAAATCCTTCTTACATATAGCCATCTCTGCCGCGATTCCAACTGTTTTTCTATAAAAAGCATTTCGATTGCTTATGCTAGTGTTCTGTTTTTAATACTATTCTCACAGAATCCTATCTTTAGATATTCGTCACAGATGCAAGTTGATATATTTTAATCAATCGCATACATCGTGTCGTCAATGATTCATTAAACATTGGTGGTTAGTGAATATTTGCGGCCTCTGAAACGTTTCCCATTTTTAAAATAAAATAACTAATTTCATTAGCATTTGCTTCGCTTTTAATTTTTATTAAATACTTTTCACGAATTTTCGTGAAGATTCTCAAATGCAGGTGCTGCTTTCACTCGCCAGAAATTTAGGGCGCTAAGTATTTCTAAGCCTTTTTTAGTCCATTATTTCAAAAAATTTAAACCAATTACGCTAAGACGGGTTCCAAACTTTGGCCAAATTGGTATCGGGGGCTACATGAAGTACTGCCACTAAATCAATTCTACCTACTAGTATTAACCGCACAGTTGGACGGGAAGTATGTTGGTTGTTTGACGGCCAGAAATATGTTAGTGCATGTGTAAAACGACGGTTTTAGATTTGGTTTCTTTAAATTAGCGCGAATCAGACAATCACCGGACTTCGATAGGTTCCTATGTGGTCCGAATAGGAATATGAAACCAGACGAACGTGCATGAAATGTGCTCTCCTTGTTGAAACTGAAACGCAATCTCGGTATACACACCGGTGAGTTTCTCGCATTCATTTTTCGCGCTCACTTTGCCAACAACTATGCGCATGATTTTTTCCGTGTTTGTGCGCGCTAAAAATTCAATTACACAAGTCATTTCACGCCAGTAAGACGAAAGCTAAGGATTTAATTCCTGACTCCAAGCCTGCATGAGCAACGAAAAGGATCGGATTGCTTTAGCGTCCACATTTACTACCAGAAAACTCGTCGCTTCCGCCTCCTAACTCCCTACAATTCCAGGTCATTGCTTTGCTCATTTATCGTCGGCTCATTATTGTTGCTGCGGCTTGCACTTGCGCTCGTGCTCAAGAGGCGCACTGTTGAGTTAAGGGCCACATGAAACAAGCGAGAGGCACAATGTCGACTTCGAAGGCCACATGAAGCAAGCGAGAGGCACAATGTCGAGTTCAAGGCCACATGACGCAGACGAGATGCACATAATCGACTTCGAAGGCCCCACAATGCAAAGGAGTGCTCGTCTGTATAGAGCCGCTTGTCGAGGCACGGCGCTGACAAGCAGCACGACACATGCAGGTGCGCCAACCGGCGCAGGAAGCCCGAATTGTCACCACTCATGCGCGGATCAGCTACGCCGTTCGTTACGCACCTCTGCAGTGTATGCGCTTAGAGGCTACATTGAACGCTTCCTTCCCTAAGCGTGAGCTATCGCGCCATCATTTTTGAAAATTTCGAAGCGTTGAAGAATGTTTAGCGTTTATATTTTTTTATAAGAATGTTTATATTTTTTTCAAGGTTGAACCAACTGTTACTTGATTCGTTATAACAACCGAAAAAATTACGAGCATATGTAGGTTTGTCATCTGATCCGAAATTCTTTGATACTTTTTTGAACACTCGGATACTTAACTATTGGTCCCATGTGCTAACAAGCTCTATTTCTCCATCATCAGATACACCGAACGAAGCAATAAGCAGTTCATACAAATTCAAGTAAAACCCCAATCCAGCGAATCATGTCAGTACTTCAAGGTTGAATCATGTCAGTACCTCAAGGTTGAATCATGTCAGTACCTCAAGGTTGAATCATGTCAGTACCTCAAGGTTGAATCATGTCAGTACCTCAAGGTTGAATCATGTCAGTACCTCAACACGAGAAGAGATGCACGCACCTCACATCAGGACACACCAACTCCTCTTCAAAAAATTCCGTCCATCACCCAAAGAAGACGTCCCATTCCTAGTGTAAGCCCTTGCGTGCCGCACAACAGACCATCAACACAAGCAACACACCAACTCCTCGTCCAAAAAGGCCGTCCATCACCCAAAGAAGACGTCCCATAACAAGTGTGAGCCCTCGCGTGCTGCAAATCGAAAGTGGTGCGTTAGCTCTTGATCTCGTGCATCCTCTCGGCTGTGACCCCGCAGGTGCGCGCAGGGATCGCTTGCTGGTGGATATCCTGCCTTGGATGGCATGTCAGAGACCTTTGCTTGCACTTCCTCTTGGTGTATCATTTCATCGCCCTCGGGGTTAGTTCAACTGAACGCAATAACGCAGCTGAGGGTCCGTTTAAATGGTCCTGTTAAATGCTCGTGAAACTACGTGTAGCGTTCTGAACTTGGGTCGCATTTAGAGGTGTTTAAACTTCAACCCATTGACTTGTCGATCCAACTTAACTAATGGCGTATTAGGAAGGTATACTACAGAGCACAAAATTATTTTCTTGACTATTTGTATAACAAAGAACATAATATATCATTCAAGAGAATTAAATCCTATCGAGCTTGTCGAATTATAGTAACTAAACTGTACTCCACGGATCTTCTGTTTGATTTTACACGTATCATCTCACGCTCTAAAAAGATGTTCTGCATGAACCTGAATGTTCACTTTGCTTGGTCTACAATGTTTAGCTTACTGTTTCTGTTTACTATTTTTAGTTTTAATGTTCAGATTTTTATGTTTAGTTTGCTGTGTTTAGTTTGCTCCCTTTAGTTTACACTCACACAACAAGTTTCATGGCAATGTTTAATTGAGAATCTTTATTTCAGAAGAAAGAATTCGAAAATCGCTGTATCCAAAAATTCATTCTCCGTTCATCAGGTAACTCAAGATTTTTCTCAGGACTTTCTTGGCGTTGCTTCAAGTATTTGCAGCTGCTCATATAATATGGGAGCAATGTGCTTCTGAAAAATTGTTCAATTAGGGAGATATAACATAAGCCTCGTGATACCGTTATGATAAGTGTGGCACACTTCATATCTGTTAGATGTTTCACTAAGCTATTTCTTCAACTCTTTACGAAGTCACGTCACTCCCACCATTGGTTTCCACCCCACGCATTCGTCCCTCCATACACCAAAACCCAATTTAAGAGATGTGTGCGGTGCCGCGCATATCAATGACATCAGAACAAAGTCATCCTTAGGAAATAAAGAAAACAGATCATCCTAGAGAACGACAGCTACATCTAAGAGTTACCCGTCCCTATCATAAGCTAATGAATATGGTTTATTTCAAATCAAAAGGATTCAAATTAAAACTGCGCGAAACGACTCGACGGGAGCAAAATTTACTCACAAATGGGTCTCTTCGTGCCATTTTTTTCTCCTATGTTTCGTGAGCAATGTTTTGACCTGATCTGGGCTTGAAGTTAATCTAATTTATCTTTGAATATGTGCTGATTTTGTTAAATTCTCGCTCAAAGGTATGGGCGTTGATAGAAACTAAAAGCAAAATACTCAAAATGGAAGTTTATACTATAAAAAATAAGTGCCGAACTTCATCGAATTTCCTTGAAAATAAAAATTGAAAATAATTTAAAATTATAATTGATATACCTGTCTTCTTATGGTGCGTTTTTCATTAGTTGAACTCACTGTCTTATGCGGAATTTATGCTTCAATGCTATAACTAAATAACAAATACTATTGGCCTTAAAAATTAATTTAAAGTAACATTTTATGTCATACCCTTTTGTTCGGAAGCCTTGGCTGCAGCTCTGTACAGCTACAAACTATAATATTCGATTGGTGGCCTGGGAATCTTTGATGGAAGACAGCGTTAAAAATAACTGCGTTAGACACACAAGCACTGGAATATTCGATTGGTAGCGTTGGAATCTTTGTTGGACGGCAGTGTGATGCATGTAAGCATTTGAATACTGTATTGGAATAGCGGCAACGTGACATAAGCAAGCACAGCGCGGCAGCCAGAAGGTCTCGCAAGCAAGAGCAAGGCCACACGGAGACCCTTTAAGTGGTCTATAGGCTCGAGGTAACGGATTGTGGAGCGCCAGGCAAATTGTTCGTTTCCTATGCGTTTCCTTTTAAAAGTGAGGCATTTGTTGGCTCCATTCTTTGTCCATTTTTTAATTCTTTTCACGTTTATTCCTATCAGGGTTGGGTTCGAATAAGGAGTTACATTTTAATTGGCATGGAGGCAATTTTTTTGCACAACCTCTAGGAAGCCCGTTCTATTTGTGATTTGTTACATGTTATAAGTTGCCTTATAGGACATCGCCTCCCAGTTGCCCGAGTGGTTGATCTATTAAGGTTGCGTTGGGTGCTGCTTTCAGTAGTTGGGATGTTTGCATCCAAGATCCTCTGGACTATGAAGTGTTTGGTTGCCGACGGCGTATTGTGGGTTTTATAGTCAATCGCTTTGCGTTTTGAGAATTCGATGTAGTGCGAAAGAAAATGAAACGCGTTTGTTGAGGATCGTTACTCTTCGATCTTAGATTTTCCTGTGGTGTTGTACGCTACACTGCCATATAAAGACTATAAACTGATATAATTTTGAAATCAATATACGCTAACATTCCCATTCAAAACATAATATGAGGAGTCAAAGCTTGAGCATGGTGAAGCTGATGCTATTAACCCTCTACCGCCTCACGTTCCCCACAGGGAACACTCAATAAAACTGCTCGTATATTTTATTTCTCGTCAAGTAGATGCTCTTATGTATTTTTTGAAGTTCACTGCCGAGTTGCAGTTCGTCTCTAATGTGATGTTGGAGACAACCTGATGCTAGAGCCACGTCTAATAACGGTGGTTATAATACCGGCAATATGAGTAGAAAAATTAGGCGGTAGAGGGTTAATTCTGTGAATTTTGCTTCTATCAAAACTGTAAATATTTCTATTTGCAAGGAAATCCCCTTGATCTCGTTAGATAAGTGTAAATTTACGAGGTAAAACAGTAGCCGAATTTAATTAGCTTTTTGCAAAATAACTGCGATGTGTAAACTCCGCTTCGTTGTGGGGGTGTCGCACTGTGGAAAAGTGGTTATGAAGTTTTTATTTTGCAGCTTTCGTCTCAGGCTTAGTGTTATTTTCCTGTCGGATTTTTTGGTTCTAGCTCTAGTGCTGTTCGTAAAGCAAATTTCTAAATTCATTGATGTAAGTATGAAAAGAATTTTCATAATGAAATTTACTCCGAAGAATGAAAAGAAATGACATGATCCAGTATCCTCTCTGTGCGCTGAGTAAATATTTAAGTACAGGACAGAAACTCGGGTCGAGAAGACAAAAAACATCCAGGCTGCAGAACACAACAAGGCCGAGTGGACGCTGAGGAACCTTGACCATGCGTCGATCGGGCTACAATCCCAGAGTGACAGCTCCAAATTTGTGGTCAATAAACAATGCGCGAACCCGCGACTGTGCCTTGCACAATATCGGGATCGTCAAGGTCGTTTGAGTTGCTGTTGAAAAGAATGCTCGCACCGTAAGCTGCACTCATACGAAACATTCCTGCTGAGTGAATTGTGTAGCTGTCGTACATTTTTTGGACCCTCAGGGAGGTCTTGTGCAAGGAATTGTCGTTCAGAGAACCTTCGGGATTATAGCGTTCCGTTGAAGTGGTAGGATGCATGGACTAGCTTTAGGGAAGTGGGTTGCTAATGTCGTTCGGCTTGGTCAGTAAGAGACATCGCGCTTCTCAAATATTTATAGAATCGATAGGTTATTGAAGAATTTTGCCACCAGGTTTAACTGTGATCCATTGCGTTATTTTTTTTTATCGTGGAGGCTGCCGTCGTGCACGCAAGCTACTGACCGAGTGCGTTTCAATTTGAGGGCAAATCGACATCAAATTAATAACCTTACTGATATTTCACTACACACATCCTGGTGCTCGGTATTCATAGAGTGAAACGGAGGTTTCGGTTCATCTTTCTCTAATAAGCACTTTATTGATCCTGGAGTGCTTCCTGCAGCTTTTAGACTCCTGTCCTATAGGAAGCAACTGGTAATTGATTTGAAAAACTAAGCTGAAGCTGAAGTTTGTTGCTTAAATATCTAAGTGATGACTGCTTCTCTAAAAGCTATGCGTCCTATTGAAGTAACGCTGCGCAGAATGCCCGTGACGTTTGAGTTACTCATGCTTTCAGAAATTAAATCATTTGCAGTTTTTTCGTTGGATTTTCGTGAACTTATATTTTGGTTTGATGTGTCTTTATTTCGTCACAAAACACGTTTAGTGAGAGAGTAATTGATCGGCTTTCAAGTTTATAAAATTTATCGTTAATCGAACACCCAATTTTGAGAGACCATTTAACGTCTATTGTGCTGACACAGAACCTATCGATCCACCGTAATTCTAGTCGACGAGATCCCTTGAGTTAGAATCGCAGAAAATGTAGACCTGACCGCAAGCTCAATGATCTGGCGCCAATTGTAACGATTGGAGGACGAATGAGCGTGGGTCTCAGCGGGCCGTGGTGCCGGGATTGTCAAGTGATTACTGACTTGTAACTATAAAATAACCATTACTTCATCGCCTGTCTTTTCTTGTTTATACGGGAAGTTTTAAAAAAAAATGCGCTCATCCTCTGACTGACGGTTCCTTTTTTTCATTTTTGTATCAGTTGAAACTGAGTTTTATTTTTTATATAATTTTCTTAGATTGAATCTTCTTTTTTTATAAACTCATAAGACTTGTATCTGTGTCAATAAAAACGTACTTCAAAATGAAATACGTTATGACTGAACAGTCAGGGGAAATACATTTTTTTTTGTGACATCCTCTCGCGAAAATTTCACGTGGTGAGCTCCATCTACCGGAATGAGTCAGCATTATTGGAACGTAGCTAACGATGATATTCCCCTGAATAATTATTCGTATTCAATAACTTATAAAGTCTTCATTACGTCTTTGAAAAACATTTTCCGTTAACTCTTCATTAAATGTATCCACTTTAAGTGCACAATAAAGAGAGCATCATTACTGCGATCGTGCCTCGTCTACAACAGCCACTACGTGACAGGGTTATCTATTTACTGGCTTTGAATTTATTTAAAAACTCGGCAGGACACATGTCTCAGAGCTCACGCACCATCCACATTATTAGAAAAATACGCATATCAATAAGCGCTCCCGGGGGGAAAATGTGAGGGCCCGAGCTGAGAGTTAAGGACGCCTTCTTCTTGTGCATGGATATGAGATGTTTTTGTTATGTTAAGGACTACCTTTTTTTCATTTCACTGCTGTTCTGTTTTTCAGCACCTATTACTTTCTTCTTCAACTTTAATTTTGTTTCATATTATTATTCTTCCTCAATTTACAGTTTCTATGCCCTTTCTACATATATTCCACGTTCCCTTTAACTCCATACTAAATGGTGCCTTTCTCCTTCCTCTTTTTGGATCTCATTTGTTGAGGATAGGGAGGCTTAAACTAACCAATAATCAAATCCTCCTTCCTCTCTTTGGATCGCTTTTGTTGCGGATGTGGCTTTAAAGTAACTAATAATCTAATAACTTAGCATACACATATCAATTTTATGAATCATAATCATAAAAGATACTCATATTGTCCACCCTCTGCGTTAACACATGTATCAATTCAATTACTAAAACTTTCTTGTACTCTTTTGAGGATTCCAGCTTTGACACTCGGTTGTTATTGTATGATGCTGTACTTCTGGGACGCCCTGTAGGTACGGAACGTCAATGAGGCTTGCTTCAGGCCGTGTTCAGGTACTCAGTAAAACTGTGATCTCCTTAGGGGGATACAATTATTGCCTTTGTGGGAACAAGCGCTCCCAGGGGAAAATGTGTGGTCCCGAGCTGAGGGTTAGGAATGCCTTCCTTTTTGTGAGACAGAATAGGTTTATAATTTTCTTGATTCACTACGGGCCTGTTTTTAGTACCTATTAGTTTCCTTCAAAATATTTACGTGTTTTCATAAACTTGCTTGTGAAGTCACTTATGCAACGGAGATCTTGTGTGGGAACACACTTTGTGCATAGATTGCCCGTTCCTTAAGCTCTTAACTAAGCCGTACCCTACTCTTTCCTCTCTTTATAGCTCTTTCGTTCTGGTTAAGGAAACTTCAAACTAACATTTCAAATTTATCTAATCTTTGCTATGTTCTGGGAAGCTTAAACCAATTTAATCTAATAAGACTGTAACATAATGCAGGCTGTCCGTCTCGATGATCGCATGTTTCGCATATGACCAAGACATTGGTTTTCGTGGGATTGCTCACAAGAGCCCTTCATTATCCTGTTGAGGAAATTGTGGCTATGAAGCGCAGGAAGAGTCGTCTCTCATGCAGCTGATGTGCGCGGCAAATGGTGGCTCCTAGCGCTGAATATTGGTTGTTCTGTTGAGTGTCATGGTGTGCTTTGAGTTTTTTTGTGACGTTACTATGGCTATACGTTCGAAAGTAAAATAGATGATCTCAAATAAACTATTATGAGGGAGATCGATGTATCAGTGAACAAAGCGTAGCATATGCCTCAAATTGTAGCTCCCAGCGCTGAAAATTGGTTGTTCTGTTGAGTGCCCTGGTGTGCTTTCATGAGAGTTTTGTGGGTGATGTGACTTTGGTTATGTGTTCAAAAGTAAAATAAATGTTCTCAAATAATCTATTATTGAGCGAATGTTTGTAATTGATGTAGTTGTGAACAACACATGAGTGCCTCTTATGGCAGCTCCTAGCCCTGAATGTTAGCTTTTTTATTGAGTGTCTTTGTGTGCTTTCTTGAGAGTTTTGAGGGCGACGGTACGGCGATATGTTCACAAGTAAAATGAATCCTCTCTAATAAACTATTTGCGAGAATTTATAATCATAAACTATAGTGAACAACGCGTTGACCATTACATTTTATAGTAAACCACACGCTCATGGAATTGACCTTATCACTGCGAGAACTTAGTTACTCTTGGGAAAATTATTCAAGGCATGAAGTAATCAGCCGCCTGAGATACGTTTGAAATTACCGTCACGTGGGGCATATTCTTGTGATGCAGATGCTTATTCGTTTACAATTGAGAAATTCGGAGCACTTTCGAGAAGTTTAAAGAGTGCGAAAATATCTTCTGATAGAAAAAAACATGTCTAAAATTATTTTACCGGAGAGAAATTTTAATCTCGAGTAATCGGCAAACGTATATAATAAAAATAAGAAACTCTCAATTGAGGTTAGTCCGAATAAAATGTAAAATACGTTACACTATTTATGAGGCATGAAGTTTTTTGTGTTGCTCTTCCCAATCAGAAATGTCTTCACCGTTCGGTGGAGATTATTGCAGACATTCTTTGCAGATCATGGAAGATCTTCGCAGGAGTTTCTGCATTCAGTGTGGATTTAGTGCAGAATTAGTGCAGTCTATGTCCGCTTTTGAAGTGCAGATCGGCATCGAATTTCTGCAAAGATCTTCACTGACCAGGAGCGAAAAATTTCATCAATCTGCAATAAACTGCACTAATCTTCACCCTATAATAACATTGGCTTCGTTCCCTACAATGACATTGGCTTAGTACTCAATTCCTGTCATAAGGTTGATTTTGGTAAAAAAAAATTGTCCCGATAATGATGTTTTCAATAACCCAACACCAGCTGAGCTAATTATTCCGTCACTAAGGACTTGATATCGAAATCATAAATGTTGCTGTTGTTGCGGGTGTTGCTGTTATTGCTTTTGTTGTTGTTATTGCTTGTGTTCTTGTTTGTGTTGCTGTTGGTGCTTGCGTCGATGCTGGTACTTGTGTTGGCGCTAAAGTGCTTGTGTCGATGCTGGTGCTTGTGTCGGTGCTGGTGCTTGTGTCGGTGCTGGTGCTTGTGTCGGTGCTGGTGCTTGTGTCGGCGCTGGTGCTTGTGTCGATGCTGGTGCTTGTGTCGATGCTGATGCTTGTGTCGATGCTGGTGCTTGTGTCGATGCTGGTGCTTGTGTTGATGCTGGTGCTTGTGCTTATGTCAATGCTGGTGCTTGTGTTGATGCTGGTGCTCGTGTCGGTGCTTCTTGCATTGGTTTCTGGTGCTTGCATCGATGTCGCACGTCTTTTTCCTGACGCCTTCCCTCTCATCCCCCGATACAGCGGCGGGGAACCACCAAACCTCTGCCTGCCTGCTACGTTCGATCGGCTCGCCAGACGCCAGTACACGGTGCGCAGTTTCGGCAGGTGGTGTGACGTGCGGCTGCTCTGACCAGCTGGCGATGCACCGCAGTTCACCCTTGCTCTTGTTTTGATGAGCTCAGCTGTTCTCAGCTCTCGTCCCGGGAAAAGCGACCTCTGGTGTTGGATTTTCTGGCGTTTATGAAGGTCGTTTTCATTCAAGTGTCAATGTTGGAAATGGCGTCCTTTGGTTCGAAGATTTTGTTATATCAAGTTTCGTGCTGACGACGCTCATGTGCTGTAATTTTGTCCTTTTAATCTTGTAGGCCTGAGATAAACTTTGAGTTTTCTAGAAACTCATCTTCGATTCGGAGCCGTTCAGCTCTGTTATTATGTGCTGTGTAGATACGATTTTAGGTTCATTTTCATCATTATATGAGCAGAGCTTTGATGTTTCATAGACGATCAATGTTATTGAATATGCTTCGTTGATGCACATTTTGTGCATTAATAGTATTTGTCTATGCTGCTCCACAGTTGCGATAAAGGTAGTTGGCTTGCGTGAGCTCAATGTACATGAGCCTGAGGTCCAAATTTCCACCAGACCTCAAAAATATATTCAGTTCTTCGCTGTATAAATTCAGCCCTGTAATTCAGTGGCTCCACACCATTGAAATATGAAAGAAAATTCAGGTTGCGTTTTGACATTGACTAAAATATTTGGCCTAAGTGATCAGCAAAGTTTCTAGGCTACCCACAATATATATATATTTTTTTGAGGGATAAAGTCATCAATAAAGTAATAGAAAAAGGAAAATTATGTATGGTCAACTTAAATAACGAAGTATAGCACAAAGCAAGGAAGTTTATGACCGAAGTAATTAAAGCTTCAATTTGGTTCATATTGACGTTATCGACGTAGCCCAGCTACGGATCGGAGCTGGAATTCCGAGCATTTTATGCTGTCGAACCACCGCGTGCTGCATCGCGTAACTTAGCCCAGTCTACCTGTCATAATTAACAGTACCAGCTGCAGCGCTACGACGACGAAAATTATAGGAAAATCTGACCCCTGGTGAAACAATTCACACTGTCGTAGTGCCGCTTGAAACGTTGCGTGGCTCAGTCAAGTGTACGTATAATATACGGTACCCGTTGCACCGATACAATGACGGAAATTATAGGAAAATCTGACCTTTGGGTTTGACGAGGGAATGATTGAACTCGGCGAAGAGGCGTCCTGACATGTTGGTGTCTTGCTGCCGGGTTCATTCTTGTTGTCCGGAACTGCTAACATTGCTGATGCTTTGCCCAGAGGCGTGCATAAATATATTTGAGTCGTGCATAAATCTCGATTGTATTTCTCAAATATATTCTGATGACTTTTTATTCTGTTGTAATTAAGGATTACATTTCCTCTATTAGGATACTTCAAAAACTTCTTGGTAACGGGAAGAGATTTCAGTGCTAAGGTTTGTGTTCATTATCGCCAACCACGTTTCAAGATATGCAAAACATCGAAATGTTCCACACTGAAAACGAGGCTTCTGTCACAGTATTGTTTCCGGAGTTCCGATGAATGATTTCGAGTTCGTCCAAATTCACTGCGGCCAATGTGCCTTCACTTTTCATCACTTGCTTCCGATTACAAATTTACTCTGTAGCACCTTCGGTTGCCTGACGCGAGCTGCGGTAGGATGCTTGCACGTAACATGCACTTCCTGCCCGTACTCCGAGTTACAACACTCTAGGGTGTGTACGAGGATGAAGAGTACGAGTATGATTCCTGTGGTACGCAATTCCATCATTCCGCGCGTCGCATCAACTGCACGCATGCGCGTTTTCATTCTGCAAAGCGCTTTCGTTCGTACGCATTTTTACGTGAAGAAAATGCGCTTCCGTTTGTTATCATGCTGTTGTGTTCAGTGTTACGCCAAACACTTCTACCATATTTCGATGGGCGATGATCACATTGTTCGAATGAAAACTACTGCAGTGTTATTGTTACAGTGAACAGCACTACGGTGTTGGAACACCACTACGGTGATCCCGTGGAGCATTCGAGCTTCGTGCTGCCGTAAGATGACCCGAGCGATGTCCCGGTGTATGGAGTTTGCCTGTCGCGGTGACCTAGCTCCGCCCACCGTATTGCATGCCTGGTAAATTAGCTCTTTGTGCGTTAGGCTGGATTTAGCGTTAAAACGCAAAGAAATTGACGAAAAAGATGCTCAAAATGAAGGTAAATTTGTAATGGGATATTTAAATAGGTGGGTTTTTTCTATTTTTTTTATTTTTTTTATTTTTGATTTTTTTTTCATGTCAGTTCTTCGTGTGTTGAGTTATACCGGTGTGGGGTTGGATTTAGTGTTAAAGGCCTGCAAAAAAAACTCGAGAAAAATTCCCGAAATATCTACTAATCTTTAAAAGTAAATCTACTCGGATGTGATTCTAGATTTGTAGGTGTTTTCAAGTTTTTTATTTTTGTTTTAATGCCAGCCTTGGTGTGTAGAGTGCTCCTCCGTATGAAGACGCTCCCAGGGACAGATAGAACATTGGATGTTGAAATCATATGCGTGATGCTGAGAACATTGGGAGCAGCTAAGGCCTGCGGATTAATGTGAACAGGATTGCATCTCGGACTGCAGGCATTAACATTCCATGGAGAATAAAGTTTTATTACAGCGGGAAGCTCATGTTAGTTCCGGGCTCCTATTGAGCTCAATTTTCAACTTATATCATCGTTTAAAAATTGGTTTTATTCGCTGTATTTTGTGCGTCCCATCTTGCTGAATTTATTCGTATCGGCTCATAACAGTGGGAAGAAAATACGCGTGTGTTCATTTTTGATTATTTTTGGTCTATTTATTTGACCACGAATGACGTTCACACCATCCAATTCTTCATAATTTTTCATCGCTAGCCATGCATAAAAGACCATGAGCTAGTAATCTTTCTGCCACAATCCCATTCGCTCAATAAGCTTTATAAATTACAGATGAAGATGATACAAGTTACCAAAAACACGAACAGGCAAGCTCGTGATTTATAATTCAGTTTTGTCATTTGACTTGCACAACGTATAATGAATGCTACGAAGCGTTCCGCCTATAATTGTCGCGTATGAGGACTTTCTAAGGGCGAGGCGTATAGCACCAACTTCTTTGCTGCTCATGACGCTCATACATGGGGAATATTCGACCGACAATGTGCGGGTCTGCGTACGGGAATCTTATGGACTCCTCCCGTTTGTTGCTTATTATAGGCGTACCCGTCCTTATTAAATGCAGGGCGTGTTGCCTGTACTCCTTTCGGAGCAGCGCTTTCCTTCTGGGGATCTTATTTTCATGCTCCTCTCCAGTGACTTGATTTTGTCCCTTTTGTCTAGGTGGTGGATATCCCAAGTATGTGTTATGTTCAGTACGCGTTATGTTCAGTACGCGTTATGTTCAGTACGCGTTATGTTCAGTACGCGTTATGTTCATTACGCGTTATGTTCAGTACGCGTTATGTTCAGCACGCGTTATGTTTAGTGTTATGTTCAGTACGTGTTATGATCAATACACGTTGTGCGCGAGGTTACGCCTATTACTTGTGCCTTAGGTGTACTTGCTGTACGTGCTTATTATCTATTCTACGAGCATCATGTCACTTTTTTGTTGAGACGTGTGTTATAAGTGCGTTTTATACGGGTTTGTTGCTTTTAAACACGTAACGCTCACTACGGGAATGGAAGTCGGAGTATGTGAATATTTTCCTCAACTCCTACTTTGCTTAATTTTTCACTTGTATTCAAATCTACAATTGAAAAAATCACATTAGACATTACGTTTAAAACGCTTCATCACTGATCGAAAATTTAAAAATGAAAACGACCAAATGTTAAAGTTCTGTTCACTAACTGGTAGAGCCTTGAGCAAAATTGAGTTTTCCTTCACTGAATCATGACGCTAATTTATTGAAGTGAGCCATTTGGTATCCCCGTTGTTGATTTTTTTAACCTTTGTTAATTTCAAGGGATATTCTCTCTAAAGAGAATGTAATTCCTTATTTTCCCCTGCTTTAACGCAGCCGACCATCACAATCTGCGACGCTGTTCTCAGATGTTTTACTTGACAAAAATTAGGTGGAAGGCCGTTTTTTATGAGGAACATGCATATTTACGCTTCAATTCAGTTGCTTTGTGTGAGCTACTCGACCTATATTTTGCTCTTCTCAGAATTCTATTCGTGAAGTTTTAAGCCCGCATTTGCTTTGATGTTTTAGTCATATTAATTTAGGGAGCAATCCCTTTTCTTGTGGCTAACCGACATGGTAACATTTCCCCAAGCGTTGTTTGTTTTAGGTTTGAACCGCTTGTGCTTGCATTTATCTTGCCTCTCAATTCTGTGACAAATCATTACAGCGTATTTTTTGTGTGAACGGACTGCACGCGTGCAAAAATTGTCCCGTTTTAAGCCAAAATTAAGCGCCACATGACGTTCGTATTCCAGACGAAGCGGCATTCGCGTATTGTCTCGAGTCGCAGGTCCCTGATTTCTCCGAGGCTCACCGTAACGAAGTCTCCCAACTTCGGAAAGGAAGTTGACTGCTTTCATTCGTCAGGCTCTCGATCTCACAAATTCCAGCCTCCCAAATCAATGAGCTGAAACTGATCGAAGTCGGCGGTGCTTCCGGCACTAATTTCCTTGTTAATTTTCGTTGGAAATGCTTCATTAGGAAATCCGCCCAGCAAATATTCATTTTTACTCCCTTCATCTTTTGTGACATTGGCAGCTATTCGTGCGTGTTGCCGATTGTGCTGTTTTTTTTTCTGTTGAAGTAGCGTGTGCTTCCGTGATGTTCATCTCTATACGCACAAAATCACAGACATATTCAACAGTTCAGCAATAGGAAGGAAAATCTTGGAGCGAAATTTTAAACTTATAGGATTTACTTGTGCCTTATGATTTCTTGTTCTAAAGTTAAATTTTTACTCTGGTTGCGCACTCAGACATTGACGTCGGCCACAATTTAACTATCGGGATTATTTTTTGCGTAAATTTTACTATTCATAAATGAAGGTCGTATTTACCGTGTCCCTGTCCTTCCTGGAAACTGCATTCCAGCGATAGCACACATGGCAAATTTGTCTCACGTTAACGCGTAATTCTGATAACTTTGTCATACTTTCTCATCTTGGAGCTTTTGATTGCATTTTTACCAACTTCTCAAAAGTTCACCGCGTGACATAGGAACCCAAGCCACTACGTAACGCCTTTGTGGCGGTCACGATGCGCAAGCCCATGAGCCTTATGGGACGTTCGATAGAAGAGAGAACACCTGCCTGAGCGCACGTCGTAGGATACAAGGAGAGAAAGCGTCCCGGTCGCCGAGACACGGAAGAGCCAAGCAAGCTTCGGTCAAACCTCCTCGTTCCCAGCCTCGCTTTCTCGAACAAAATCCTTCCTTCAATGTTAATTATAAGGCTCGCTACGTGATCAAAACGCCTTGTAATGCTTCCAGAGAATGTTGCTCGTCCGGCGGCGTGTTACTCTGTTCTGATGGGCTACTTTGTTGTGATGGGTTACTTTGTTGTGATGGGTTACTTTGTTGTGATGGGTTACTTTGTTGTGATGGG
>JACJUY010012644.1:7848-21735 GCA_014220935.1 Platorchestia sp. MABIK | reverse complement strand
TTATACGTTTCCATAAGATATCTTCAAAAGCATTTTCCAGTAATTGCTTTACTGAAGGTTGTCTGAAACATTTTTTGCTCAGGAAAGTCAAACAACGAAACGTACACGCCATAATTTAACTTTAGTTTAAGTTTCATAAAAATTAGCAATAGCTTCTATTCACTGTATCTTTCCACGTGTCTGTGATACCGATATCTGACATAAAAAGCGTGCTAATTTAGTAAATCTCACTCTCTTCATAATCTCTTGAAACTGTTTAACTTCCGTACTACACTTTAACCTCCCTTAAGAAAAGATGCAATTGATAATGGAACAACGAGTATTGGTGGTTGCGAAGTATTTCAGCACTGGAAGTATTAAAGGAATAAAAGATTTATTTCAAATACGTCTCCCAGGGCGGCCGTCGCCTAGTAAATCTTCAATATGGAGGAACGTCCAAAAATTTCCTGAGGAAGGAACTGTGCTGAATCTTAACAAAGGTCGTTCAGGACCGAAAGGAGAAGTACGAGTAGAAGCAAATATTGAAATTATCTGATCAATGTTAGCAGAAAATCCATAGGTGTCATGCAGAAAGAATGGATTGCTCCTGTCAAAATCATTATTTAACCGATTTGTAAACTACTATGTATAATGGCATCTCTGTAAGATGATGGAAGGCATCAACTTCTTTAAACTGATTTTGTTCGGTGCGGAATGTTTTCTCGATGGCTCTTTCATGAACCGGCACGTGTTTGGGAAAACATTATAATTGGTGAAGAAGCAGCATTCTTCATAAATGGGGGAGTCAATAACCATTATGTGTGACAGTGTGCACCTACGGGATGAACCACCCTCTTATATTCGACTTTTAGGTACCGATCTGTCAGGAGAAATTAAGTGTTCGTTTCGCCCGAAATTAGCGGAAATGGGCATTTATAATTGGACCAGCATTTTACAACAATGATATAAATAGTGCTGGGGACTTAGACCCTACTAATGAACTTGCAATCCCAGAGATCGAGAGTATTTATGCCAATCGAATAAACAAAGTGGATGGATACAGGACTGCTTACCTGCTCGTGGACTGATGGTTGTAAGAACACGACTGAGAGAAGTTTTTAATAGCTTAATAGTTGCATTAAATCAAGGATTTGAGAGGCCTTCAAGATCACTTGATCTAACACTGTTTGATAATTTTCTATTGGGACACTTGAAAACGAAGGTATTTTCTAGTCCCCCCAAAAACACTGAAGAATCGAAAGAAAATATCACGAACGAATTCAATGTACTAAAAAACGATCGAACATTAATCAAACTAGTTGTTTCATCGTTGCGATCAGGTGCTCAAAAGTAACTGGACAGAAATGGACGACGAGTGGAAGGAAATGGAGCTGAAAACAAGTTCCCAATATTTTTAATTAAATAATTTGCTACACAGTAGTTTTAAGGACTTTTTTCTAAAACTTGAAATGAAATTAAATTGTGGCGTGTATATTTTACTGTTTGACATTCCTGTATAAACATGTTTAAGCAGGGCAATTACGAATTACTGGTACACATTTTTGAAGATATTGTATCAAAACGAATCGAATTTGTTGAAAAGCGTTCAACAAAGAATATAGTCTAGACAGAACAAAAAAACATCGAATACTTTTTGAATTGAATTATTTTCGTTTCGGGTTCCGTTTTCTATGGTATAGGTGAGAGTTCCCTTGACAATCGCATCCCCTTTTTTGATGTGGAAAAGGAAGAAATTGACCTAAAAATTTTAAAGAAATTCTTGTAAGCATAGAGCACCTTGAACCTTTGCATGTATCTGTGATGCCAATATCTAATAAAAAACGGACTAATTATGTAAATTCCATTCTCTTAATCACCTCATACAACCGTTTTTAACACCTCCCTACTACAATTTGACCTCCCGAAAAAAAATTCAATTAACAATGGAACAACGAGCAATGGCAAGTTAAAACGAACAATGACAAGTCAAAACATTTGAATTGCAACGTGTTCATAAGTACTGTATAGTAAAAATAGTTGATTTTATTTTTTCAATTCTTTATTGCCAAGATATTTTAGTTTCTCAAGTGATCATTAATACATGCTTCTTGGACGACTGTGGCTTTAGAAAGGCAATAAGTTTGTACGCTTTCAAAATGACTTTCATCTCTAAATGACTGTAAAATGGAACTTCTAAATTCATATAAATAATTCATATAAATCCTATTCATATAATATGAATAGAATATGTTCAAGGTAATAGAATCTATTCATGGTAATAGAATCTATTCATAGTAATGGAATCTATTCATAGTAATAGAATCTATTCATAGTAATAGAATCTATTCATAGTAATAGAATCTATTCATAGTAATAGAATCTATTCATAGTAATAGAATCTATTCATAGTAATAGAATCTATTCATAGTAAATAGTAAGCCTTACACAATCTCCGCAAGCCGTATTTCGACTCGACGAGAACCTCATTTCGGAAGAAATTCCTAATAGTGAATAGAACTATGAATACTTTCAAATTTGGTGAGAGCATCCCCGCTTAATATGCAGTCAACAAGCTTTTGATTCCTCACAAGGCTCACTTGAACTCCGAGCTCTATTCAAGGCAAATGAAGGGCTTTGGAGCGAATCATATTAGAAGAAAAACTCGAGCATCATCATAACTCCAAATTTTATGCCCAAGTACTGCGAGAGGAAACTATATACTTGCAGGAAGCACTTATATCCTAAGAATTAGAAAGCAGTTCATACTGAATTAATTAGTCTGAGCTCGTTGGACGTCTCATGTTATTGCTGGAATACGGGATGAAAATTTGAACTTCACAACGCTAGTTCAGAATGTTGGTTATAAATATCGCTGTTGGAGTTGAGAACTGTTAAAGAACTGAAAATAATTAGTGCACTGCTGGTGATTGAAATGTTCTAGCTAGGCTTTGTGTCTACACACATATTCTTGCAATACTTTCGGTGAGTTTAGATTTTCTTCGTAGGCTTCAGGTTGATGTAACCTTGTTCCATTAGCGGCTGCTGAAACCAAAACTATTTACACAGGATGGATTGACAGGACAGGCTGGATGGCCGGCGTTCATCGAAAGTGAGCAAAAAAAATTATTTTGTTTCACAGGACAAACGCGCATGCGCCTCATGCTTCATGAACATTGAACGTTGTAATGCTGAATGCATGTTGTAATATGGCATTCTGGACTATACTTCAATTTTTTATACATTCATTAACTTCTGCACCAATGGCCCTCACGCGCCACGCAACTGTAACTCGGGAACTCAGGATATCTATGCGCTTGTGTGAGACCTCTTCTGATAAAGCATTTTAAAAATGTAGTAGTGTACAGTTTTTCGTCGTTTTCAATGTCAAATGTATAGTACGATGTTAATTATTTACTTGCTAATAGAAAATCTATTCTGGTTACCTAAAACCTCTTTTCTGATGAAATTAAAATTTTATAACCTGTTCGAATTTTGAATCTAATCTTCAGCACATACCTGTAACAAATGGAGAAAACATTTGCTGCTAACTTTCCTGGGTACTAATTTTACTAACATTTTAGCAATGAAAGGAAAATGAATCAAAAATTTTGCTGTTAGATCTAAATAATTCTTTTTATTGCAATCAACACTTTGACTGCGACGTGAGCTATCGGTGGTACACAGAGGGAATTTTCATGATGCTGCTGACTGACCAATAGTCACAAACTCAGTTTTCATAAATACTTAATCAAAACTAAATGAACATAATCCAGTTATTGTTTGTCACTTTCAACATTGCTTAATACGCTTGACTTCAAATTCGAGTTGAATGTTAGAAAACTTCAGTTTCACCTGCCGCAGTCAAAGTGTTAGTCGATGCGGACTCAACTGATGAGGAACGTCGATGTCCTGGAGACGCTCTCCACGACCTGTCAGTGTAAGATTGAGTTACTGCTTGAGTGTTGTGATGAGTGTGAAGATCAGCAAAATAAACGACGAAAAGGTTGATAAGAGTGAGGATTTTACTAGATAATTAATATTGAAAATGAAGTTGAGATTCTTGCTCAATCGACAGGGAATTTTTTTTTTGCTCTCGAAGAGTGAATTCGTAACATTTTTAAAGCCTTTTCGCTTCATCACCTTTAAGAATTAATGTTTGTTGATAACTTTTTCTTAATGACTTGGCATGTGCTATTTTTAAAGTTAAAATTGGAAATATTAAAGAAGAGTCAAGTAACGCATAATGAGATTAGCAGTTGGGTGTTACGAGTTCCATCTCTGGATGAATTTTCTTTCATTCAAATTTTCTACTCAATCATTTTCAAACAAAAAATTTCCATGTTTTTGACAGAATATAACATTTTGATGAAAAATAATATTACGCAGCCATAAATAGACTCGACAGACGCACCAAACCAGATAATGCAACACGAAACAATAGAAGAAATATGATGTTCAGATTTACCTCAAGTATTTGTATTCCAAATTAAATCAGTTTCTGGCAGAAAGACAGCATTTTAGAGTCAAAATATGCGCATAAACTATGGTCTACTCCGAACGGTCATGGTTCGCCAAGTTGAAGTGTCCGTGATTCTAAGTTTGATGCTTTCCTAAAGTAATTGAAAAACTTTTGACTTGCATTACAATTGTTAGCACCGTCTTGCTCGCTGAAATGTCTAGCTCCACATTCGTTCAACTGACTGAATGGGAAAGTTTTCCAAGAAATACCGTCAGCTTTTTGCTTTAATCTTGAAATACTTTCATCTACATTTTTCAGAAGTTAGAACAGAGCCTCTGAAGAACTGTTCGCACAGAAACACAGCTTACCTTTAAATTAATGAATTTCACGTGAATTCCTTCGCAAGTTTATTCGCGTATTCATGTGAAAGACTAAATGTTTTTGGAATGCAAGAAGCGCACGTCATTCAGCGTGAACGATTATCTTTGTCTTATTTTCTCAAGTTCCAGTAACACGTGTCTTTTTCAAAGTTGGTAACAGACAGAACGAGGTTCATAAGCAGGTAAAGCAGCTAACGTTTCATAATTTGGGTGAACAACAACCCTTCTTCGTTGCATCCATCTATTCATTGTTTCTCTTTACATTACACCTCCATGAAAATAACAAGTAAACTACAAATCATAAAGGATGATTAGTCCTTGAGTGATGTCCCTACACCAAATGATCAGACAACCTAAATCTAGCAAGAACTCATTAACTCAAAACCTTCACTAAGTAAGCGTTTCCACGGGTCTAGTTTGAGAAAATAGCCTCGGTTTCATCAAAGTGATGGCCTGAGAGTCTCAAGCCGAAACTGTGAAGCCATCATTTCTGGCGCAGTTGACAAGCGGCGCAGCGTATCTCGGTGCCTCCTTTGTTCGTCGTAAACAGCACCAGCGACGGCGGTATCTCTTGGCATGCAAGTCGCCTATAGCCCCATTTTTCGCGAGTTTCCGTACCATATGTCTCGGTGTCACTTATTGCTCTGTCACAAACACCTGAGCGGTGATATTTTCTTGCACTCGCTCCAGCTCCCCTCTCCCTCACCTCATCTGAGGGGAACTCTATCCCTTGCGACTTCAACATCCCCATTCCGCCATTCTGGTGACGAGCGCTACGGCAGCCTGCGGAAGGACTAGCAGATAGCGCGCCGAGAGGAGTTTTATTATTTTAGGCTCCGTGCTCGTTTGCTGCATATCGCTCTTTCCGCGATCTTTACACTTGAGGCTTTAGAATAATGAAATATTCGCGTGGTAAGCTTCAAAGAAATGATAAATCTAAATGTACATTTTTAGAACAATATGTTACGGGTTTACCCCATTCTTTTGTCGTGAGTGTATTATTAAGAGGTGAAATTCGCAGTGCATTCTGAGCGGCTGGGCATACCGTACTTCGCAAGTTCCTACGAATTTCTGTCTAGTAGCGAAGTCATGATAAATCACGAACCAAACTTTTCCAATGAGGGGAAGAAATTTAGGTTTTACTTCATTGGAGAATCGTACAGTATTTTCACGCTTCTTAATATGAATAGAAAGAAGATTAACGCGCGCAAGTTTGTTTCGAAACGGACTCGATAGAAATTTTCCACGAAGAGTCGCGCTAATTTCTGATTTCGAAGGACTTTTTTTCGTATGATTTTTCTGGTAGTTTCAGGTTAATTCCTTACAGAATATACTTCCAAAGTAAATAAATTTGGATGTCAATACAATATTAGTTCAAAAGAACGCAAATTAAGTTCCATAATGTACTACGAAGCTTTAATATATCGGAGCAGTGAATAAAAACCTGAAAAATGAAATTTTAAAAATCATATATGTGAAATATTGGTAACTGATCCGTACAAACTGTGCATGCTCATACTGTTCTGTGCACATCCATAAATATTTCATCAATTCCACATTTTATGGGCTGCTTTGTGAACAAATTGTGCGATTATTCATGCCCCAGAAGAGGATCGCAGGTTTTGTCTTACATAACTGAAGCCAGCTAGCTTTTTTACATTTCTCAGTTTAAAGCTTAACAATCTTAGCAGAGCTTTTTAGGCCGAATCGTTCTTCATGCGGAGAATATCTCGCGGACAACTCTAGGCTGGGAGACGCAATACCTTGCAAGGACCCTGTCACCGGAGTCCGGTTTCGACACCAGAGGGCCGTTTCAGCGATACCTCGTCGCTGCCAGGCCTCTGCCAAGACGCTGTCGCTCTCACCTCCACGCTCTCTCAGCCGATGTCGAAGAACTCGAAAAAATATCTCCTATATCAGATGTATCGTGGATACTTGGCTGATTTTGCTGACGTGTCACTTTCAGAAGATCTGAGAAATTCTTGACGTGTTTCACTTCCTGCTTCAATTGCGTACAATGAATATTCTATTCATGACAGTCCGAATATCCCAAAATTTCATTAAGAAGATCTGTAAAATAACCTACTCACGTCAAACTTATTGGAATTCGTGCTTGGACAAGATCAAACGATTTTGAGTTCCCCCATTGACGTACCCGCTCCAATTCTTGTTCTCAAAAACAAAGCATAAGTGTCAAAATAATTTCAGAACCCTTTGTTTTAGACTGTGAAATTCCTGGACTTTATACGCAGCGGCCTCGCTTTGCTGTGTCTTTACCACGCGTGGATTTCGGAATCCAGAGCTCGGGAGCACTCAGACTCGCGCTCGTGATGTGAACTCCACTTTGTGGGATTTCAGGATTAAATCCATCCGCGAGATGAATGTCAGGTCGCCGCAGCTCAGCGCTGTCATGACGCCGATGGCGGAAGTTGCGAGGTCGGAGTGATCCTCTTGTGCGCCGCCGGTGGAGGAATGGAGAGCAGCGCCACTTCTTTTGGACTGAGTGAGGCTAGAGATAGTGAGAGGAATTGTGTGAATGCAGCAAATGATGTGGACGTGAATGGAGCAAATGATGTGGACGTAAATGTAGTAAATGATCTTGATAGCAATAATGTAAATGGTGTGAATGGAGCAAATCATGTGAACGTGAATTGAGCAAATGATGCAGACGTGAGCGAAACATATAACGAGGACGTGATCGAAACATACAACGGGAGCGTGATCAAAACATATAACGGGGACGTTAGCGAAACATATAACGGGGACGTGATCGAAACATATAACGGGAGCGTGATCAAAACATATAACGGGGACCTGATCGAAATATATAACGGGGACGTGATCGAAACATATAACGGGAACGTGATCAAAACATATAACGGGGACGTGATCAAAACATATAACGGGAACGTGATCAAAACATATAACGGGGACGTGATCGAAACATATAACGGGAGCGTGATCAAAACATATAACGGGGACGTGAGCAAAACATATAACGAGGACGTGAGTGAAACATATACCGGGAATTCAATTTAAGTAAAACATATGAACGTAAACGAGGAGAATACTGTGAACGTAAATAATTTGAAATCAACTGAATTTCGTGGACGAAAAAACTGAAAAGTGAACGGATAATATGTCGTGAATTTTTATAATCAAATAACTTGAACGTGAAGGAGTTGAATAACGAGGACAAGGACAATTTAACAAATAACAGGAAATGATATAATTTCCAAAATTTAATGACACCTTTATAAACGCTATTCTAGAAACTTCACAAATATTTCAAGCTGTTCAATTCATGAGATTATGATACAAGACTTTATGATTGAGGAGAGTATGTGATGATGATGGTGTACAGTTGTTCATATGCTCATGTTTCCTTTCATGAGTAGTCAAGATGTTCATCACAGCTCGTTTTTTTGATAGAACTACAGTGAAAGATAAAAAAAGTTTAAGTTGTGTCAAAGAATAAATTCTTAATATACAGGGTTGATTTACACTTGTGACTCAAATAAACTAAATGACTTTATACTTTTGTAAACCCAACTCATGAGAAATATCGCCTGCCAAATGCTCTCCCTAGTACTACTACGGTCTTCAAGAAGAACATCCCATTCTGTAATCGCACCAAGATCTTCAGATTGAAAAATCAGGTCCGCACTGGGCCGACAAGCATCTCTTTAAAATGCAGACGGCGTAGCCGAAGCAGAAGACCGTTCCCTAGCATTTGCTCAGCAGCAGTACTTCTCGCTTCACTCGTTTCTTCGTGTATTTTTAGTATTATCGTTTAGACCTTCGTTGTGGTATTTTCAGCCGTGATTCTCCGCTATTGGTAACTAGTTACTTCTTGTTACGCCCACCGGCGCCCCGCAGAGGCCCGGTGAACTCCGAAGGTCCCGAAATTGGACCCTGAGAATACAAGCGCCTGGGACACATCAACTTCTCCGGGAATGAACGACCTCGGGCCAGGGCTTGGGCTTAGAATACTGAACAGCAAAATTGCTCTCCAAACCTCGCTCAAGTGCGAGGCTTTGTCAATGTGCATGGGACGGAAAGTGCATAACATTCGCACAGCCCCGCGTAACGGCCGATGCTCGGCTCAGGACCCTACCTCGTCTTGACTTGAGCTCTAGAAACATAATTCTTGAAATGGTCATCGTATCCGGAAAAATGGACTATTTCGAGAAAAAACATGAGCAGGTCACTAAAGATATCTCGCTCTATGAGGTACTCGGATGAAAAATTCTTCCGTGACAGGTACGAGAGTTTAGAACTCGAATATATCGATAAAACGTGGGGAAACTAATATCGTGTGCTGTGAATAGCTGGCCTTTTTTTAAAAGTTTCGATTTAACGTTGAAGCCCGTTGCACATGCAGCTTGGGGACCTATTTTTTATTTTGTCCACAAATCTACAGTAACCGGTCTCCGTCTGATTTTTTCAGTGAATCGTTAATATAAGTAAGCACTGACATTAGACCGGTACTGTCATCAGGTTGTCACCGACTTCGCAATGAGAAAGGATTGCCACTCAGCAGTGAACTCTAAAGATCCCATCTGGTTAAAGTTAAACATAAACACTTTATCTTAGCGATTGTTACAGGGGTAAAGTTAATACATAGAAGTGAAGTTAACACATAGATATGAAGTTAGCATACAGAGGTGAAGTTAGCATGTAGACGAGATGTTAACATATAGAAGTGAAGTTAGCATATAGAAGTGAAGTTTGCATATCGCCGAAATGTCAAGTAATGTAGGAAAATGTTAAACTAGTTCTGTTTCAATGTATATATCGCTCTCAGTTTGACCACGAGATAACTCAGCCGCAAAAACAAACTTGAAACACGAACATTTCTCCATTAAAATACAGCACATGCAAACTTTGCTGACAAGTCATTTTCAGTCAAAGTAGGCTTTAAAATCTACTGAGTTCATTTCAGATCAGAAATTTTAAGTCAAAATTTTAAAGTTCGAAGCGCAAATGCCTCAAATTGTAAAACTTAGACCTGCAAACTTACAGTGAGGCAAGAACATCGCGTCATGAAGGGATGTTTTGCCAGCTTGAAAATAGCAAGAGCTTTTTTTCAAGATAAAATTTATTGGTCACAATATACGGTAAAAAATTTCTTGGTACTCTGTGAACTAAATAATTTTTGCATGCATCATGAATATTTAAAAAATATGCACATAAATCGATAGTGCCTGCAAACCGAAATATATATATATATTACCACGTGCGTTGTGCTGCAGTTGTGCATAACTGTGTAAAGATGAATAAGTTGTGATGGGCTTCAGTGCGCATGAGTGCCTTGTTATGTTCACAATAAGCGATACTGAGCTCGTATGCAATGAAATGTTGATGATGTGCGTTATTGTGCGTGTGTGCGTTGCAGTATTGGTGCTATGCGTCATTAAGAGGTAATAAAATGAGCGTAAATTAGCAGTGAATTCCGATGCAAGATCTAATTCTAAGAACAGAATGGCGTTCACTGTTTCTGTCAGCTGGAGCTTACAGAGGAAGTGACGCCGCGTGAAGGTTTAGGTCTCGATGATGGGAAGGGTTGTGCTCCAATTTGTATGGAATAGATGGTAATACTAGAATTTTTCGTTGCATTGATTAGAAATTCAGAAATCTGAAACGAACTTCCTTGCAGTTCAAACGAGTGATATCCATTGAAAAATTAGAGAAACTATTTTTCTGACTGAAGTTGAAGCTCATTTAGGTGGGCTTATTATACTTTATGAAAGATTAGGCATAAGCATCCATATTGGATTTATTACTGCTGCTTACTAGTTGGAAAGCTACCGTTGAAAATATGGGATTACATTCTAAAAATTGAAATAAAATCATTTCAGGCCTTGAGGAACAAAAATTACGAGAAAAGTGGGCGTTGATTAGAATGAAAATTCCTATCCACGAGTACTGTATGGGGGTGTAACTCAGTGGTAGAGTGTTCGCTTTGCATGCGAAAAGCCCCGGGTTCGATCCCCGGCACCTCCAGTAGTTTTAAACGGTGAATCGCCACCTTGATTCTGGATCAAGTGTAATCTGTGTATGACCATGATACAGGACGAGCAGTTACCTACACTTGTTCACAATGCCTTGCTGTGGCCTGATGACGATCAATAGGGCAGCTTGTGGCATTGTGTCGCTTCCGGTTATTGATACTCAGCAGCAGTGGATTTGAATTTTCGAAATATGGTTACTAAATGACAATTTTCTAGAATGTATTCTTCCTCTCTTAATGATATGGGCATGACGTTCAATATCGAGTAATAGGGGCAAATCAGCGATGTCATAAATTGAACGCTCTCATGTTTAAGGGGGAAAACCTCAAAAATTATGCTAAATTTTTCCCGAAATTTTTCCCGAACCAGTCTTGATGGCATTTGATACCGATAGCATAATATTGCTTCTAAGATCTACAGTCTGATTTTATTGTGGTTGAGGGCCAATGTTTTCATTTTAAAGTTGTATCCGTGATTGAACTGGAACGCCAAAAACCATGTTTGAGAATTTACGCAATCACGTAAATAAAATTTTAGACATTGACTCTAAAGTTATAGGGGGTGTAACTCAGTGGTAGAGTGTTCGCTTCGCATGCGAAAAGCCCCGGGTTCGATCCCCGGCACCTCCAAAGATTTTAAGATTAGAAATTGCATCTGGCTTAGAAATATCGTAATTTTCCCATAAAAAATGACAATGACTCTATCATTGCGCTGAGCAGGGAAAAATCAAAGCTCTAATGAATTAGCCAGCAATGCTGCTGCTCACACATATTGATTTGTAGTTCAGGACTTTTGAATTGCTCTGAACATCACAATCCTCGCTTACTAGGTAAATAAAGTCTCAATGTCTTCCTTTCATCCTTAAGAACTTGAAAGGCACACAGCTATGATATTTATTTTGAGAACTTTTTTTTTGGTTTAATTGCTGTATAGAAGTTTCCGTGAAGGATTAAAAAGTTGTACGCGCTATCAAGCAAACGAAGCCAATAACTATTTTTTGAATGTAAACATGAAGTGTGAATAAAATTTGGAGTGTGTATCCAATCGAGTTTGGGGGTTCCTTACCCTAGTGGTAACGGGTTTGCTTAGTATCTGAAATGCCCCGGGTTCGAATCCCGGTAGTTTTATTTTTTTATGCCCCGGCACCTCCATTGCTTTTAGGCTTTACTTCCAGGATCGCTGATGTGTATCTCTCACCAGGCAGGTGAATAGGTTGGCATGTATCCACCTTTAATAATTATTTGAACGATGTCTCTGCTCATTTATTTTCCGTCAATAGGCGACAGAGAACTTGATAAAGTTATTTCAACAGTCGGAGGTGATAACTTTTACTAGAATGCGTACTTCCCATGTGAATAACAAATTGGTAGTAGGCAATTCGATATAAGGGGGTGTAACTCAGTGGTAGAGTGTTCGCTTTGCATGCGAAAAGCCCCGGGTTCGATCCCCGGCACCTCCAGTTACATTTTTGTGAACTTAATGCTAAATATTGTCTTACGTTATAACCAAAAGTTATGATTACTATTCCTGACACAATCAGATTTCGGGACTTTCATTATTCTCCGCGTTTTAACCGGTACAATCTCATCAAATTCCCGGAAATAAAAAGTTTATGCGAGTGCCTGGTAGCGAACCCGCGAATTTAAGGAAGCTTAGTAAATCACGCACGTAATTCCCGCAGAGAAATTTTGGAGGTGCCGGGGATATAGCCCGGGGCTTTTCGCATGCAAAGCGCACGCTCTACCACTGAGTTACACCTCCATTCTTTCATTGGTATATCGCCAATATTTTATTCACACTATTTGCAGGTATTCTAGCAGACATCACCTTCAACTATTATGAAATCATTTCACTAATTTCAGTGAAAACTTTCGACCATAAATGAATCAGAATATCCATCATCAGTATAGTTATAAAAGTGGGTGTAGAAATATTCAATCAATTTGTCACGAGATTGGCTCTTTCGTAGACTTGCATGAACGCAAGAGTCTCGTGGGGTAGAATGACACTCCACATACAAATTTTATTGTTATTGAAAATCACGCGAGCATGATACATATGTGACATAGCGTTAATATTAAGGCATATACATATATTGCTTTAATATTAACACATCTACCATAACCTGTAAATAAGCATTATGAGGGCACTCCAAGTATCGGCACCAAGATTTTTATCCAAAATCATATTTTTTTAACGGTTTCCTTAAAATTCTCCGACTACAGGACTTATTTTTTATATTTACATTGGAACATTACGCGTTTTTTGTGATTTCCTTACAAATACTCAAATTGCACCCTGATGCCCAAGATCGCAGAGTATGTCCTCTTTGTGATGTAGATGAGATGATCTCCGCTGTGCCCTCTCCCCTTCCTCTCCTGCGAGTTAGAATTACATCTTATTTTAAATTCTATTTTGGTGGAGTACTTGTCAATGTGGTGTTTAATACGAGTATTATCATTTTTGCATAAATTTACTTCTGAGTAATTAAAACTAAAAGTAGACGACGTGTACGTGCAACTTGCACCCAAGCTCTCCCAGGTCCATCCTAAAGCGTCAAGTTTCTCCAACTAATCCACATTAATCATTGGTGAGTTACTTCACACAACAATCTATGAATAAATAATTATTGATCTCGATTGACATCAACATTTTTTGTAAGAGTGATATTCAATATTTAATCTAGTATTTTTATAAACTATAATAATAACACTTTCACCGCAACGTGAGTCACCGGGGACCACGGAAGGGATTTTCATAATGCTGCTGACCGATCACTTGTCACAAACTCAATTTTCATGAATACTTTAATTCAAGTTAAATGAAGGCACGATCCAGTTATTGTTTGATATTTTCAAATTGGTTGCAACAATCGACTTTAAATTTGAGTTGTACATTGAACATCCGTTTCACCAATTGCGGTCATAGTGTTGATTAATTAAGGGTACCATCTGGGATTTTGACCTTTTTTCGTCCGATTCGCTTGAAAATTGGTCAGTGTATGTATTTTTTGAAAGTAAACCTTTTTACTTCTGTCATTTTTTCGATTTAGGCC
>JACJUY010012641.1:0-21741 GCA_014220935.1 Platorchestia sp. MABIK | reverse complement strand
AAGGGTACAAAAAACGGGTGTCTCGGTTTGCAAAATGATGCGCAGGTATCTCAATGAGACGAAAAGATGAAAAAAGAATTAAGTAAGAATACTAGACGAAGATATTCCCACAGGATGTTGGTTGCACGGAGTGTCGGCGTCCCCCACGAGAGGAAAAAAAAAGTTGATTTCTAATAAAGATGGTACAAAAAGGTTGCACATCATCGTTTTTTAAAAAATATCTTAAACCAGATACACTTAGATGATACACACACATGAGTATTGTAATACACATGTCACTAGTCGAAAAGAAATTTTTAGAGCGACAGACAAGTAGAGAATGAAAGCTAAGGCCTACCCAACTGGAAATCTACACCCACAACTTATTTTAGAAAGAAATGATAGGTAGCTAAGGCTATTACTGAGGAACCCATTAATTCCCCGAAGTGTATTGACGAGACTCGATGCACCCGCTTTGAGTGTCGCTCAGGAAGCCTCCAAATCTCAGATTAGTCGTCAAAATGTGCTTCAGGACAATGCTTCTCAGCGCACCTCCCTATTGAACTCTTTAATAATCAATAAGCTTACATGAATAACAAAATTCATTGACCATAGTAAGATGAAAACGCTAATATAAGAGCCCTTTAGTTTTGTTTCTGTAAAGTATACTGAACTTGACATTTTAACCTCATCTCTAATTCGAGTTATGGTACGTCAGCATCCAGTTTCAACTCTATGTTAGTTCGAGTACTCAATTCTTCACCAAGAAAACGTGTTGATTTTCAGTTAAGGTTGTTGAGAGTATAGTTAAACAAAGAACTAGTGGGGAATATTCAGTAGCGCACTGATGATGTGTAACCTAACACTGAAAACCGAGCAAGAATGAGTAGATGCTCTATTTAGAAATTTGCAGTAGGGAGTAATGAAAAGTTTGGAGCAATTAGGCTTAGTTATTTTCACGAAGAAATTCGAGGGCATTTTCAGCAAGTAGTGAACAATAGATTATAAATAAAATAGAAAATTACATCGCTGTAAAATGATGCAGGTGAAATTTACATGCGAACTTGGTTCATTTTGTTGAACATGATTTCTCACATGATATGTGTACGTAAAAACACTGTACAAACAATTATACCCAGAAATAGATCGTTGCATGGGTAACAGAAATAACAAATCAAACTATCTATAAATGCAATTCATTTCATCTTCAGTGTAGCATTAGTTTTCAGTTGAAACTCAATACTAAAATAAAACTTTGCAAGACACTGTATGGAATCAAAATTTTATGGTAGCATTGTTTGCGAACAACTTTTTATAAGAAAAATAGCACATCAGCATAAAATTTAGAGCTTAACTGGTACATGGAAAAATCGCTAAAATTCATTCTTAAGGCGTAGGAGAGAACACATGAAAAACAAAAGTTCGACTCCTACAGTACATATACTGTTTGCAAAGTTCAAACCTGAAATATTGTATAACCATTGCACGTAAACACGGTCGTTCCATTAACACGTTCACAGCGATAAGTTACCTTGAACATCAACATTCAACTCAAATTCCACGTCGATTGTTGCAAGCAACTCTGAAAACAGCTAACATTATCTGGACCGTGTTTTCATTCAGCGTAAGTGTTGACGAAAGTCGAGTTTGCAACCACTGGTCGGTGAGCAGCATCATGAAAATCCCCACCGCGACAACCGGCGACTTACGTTGCGGTAGGCGTGGTAATCAAGGGAGAAAGGAAGAAAATAGCTAATTTTGAAACATTCGTGACAAGCGACTATTTCTCAGTCGCACAGCACACAGGTCTCGTACCATACCAGTGAAATTATCAGACACACATTTCTTTAACGACTTCTTGCTTCTCAATATTTGGTCGTTAACTTGATCTACAGGAAGGCTACCGAGATAAGCAGATCTCCCATCCCCCGTAGGATGAAAGGAACTTGACTAGGTATCAAAATTTTTTACTTATAATATGGAGGTCAAATATGCAGACTGGCCTAACCCACAAAACACAGAATTTTAGGACACTAAGTTAGAGGCGTGGTGTTCATCGCAGGGTTGCCAAACTGGCTTTTCCTAGTCAAGTTACTAACTTGGAACTAATTAGGAACTAGGCCACTCTGCCTGAAAGACATCCACGCCCCTAGGAGGTGAAATTTTCACTTAATCCGCTCTGCTAGTTTTGATCTCTGATTTGTGGGTTAGGCCACTCTGCATATTTGCCCTCCAATTGTAAGTCAAAAACGCCGATTATAATTTGACGCAGTTGGAAACTTTTACTGCAAGTATTCTTCTACGTTAAAGCAGGCAAAAATATCGACCTTTTGGACGGAATCTTTGCAGCTTTGTGATCAAGTGTAGCTTTCAATGGAGAGACATAGCTAATGGTAAAAAAGTATTCCAAAGTGTGTAACTTTCAACTCAACACTTTGACTGCGGCAGGTAAAACTGAAGTTTAATATTCAACTCATATTTAAAGTCAATTGTAGTAAGAAATGTTGAAAATAGCAAGTCTGAACTGGTCTGTGCCTTCATTTAGTTTTTATTAAGTACTTATGAAAATTGAGCTAGTAACTACTGGTCGGTCAGCAGCATTATGAAATTCCCATCAGTGACCATCGGTGGGTCACGTCGCAGTCAAAGTGTATAGTTCAAAATAATTAAGGCCTATAACGACAACCACGTCACTCAACCTCGCAAAGAGTCTCTGTTGAAATGGGACGATCAGAGCCGTAAACGCGCATTAATGCTGCGAGAGCGCTGCTGTTGACTAAATACCGAATTTCTGGGCTAACGTGCACGAATGCTACCTCTGCACAGCGATGTTCATATACCACAGCTCTTCGCATATTTCCCTAGTGTTCTACCTTAGTACTATGAAGTAGCCAGGGAGATAATTATCAAGGTAAAAAAATGGAATGTTCTATTTGGATTTGACAATAATGATGCACTGACAACCTTTTTGAAGTTTCAATACTATTAGAACTCACATTTGGGGGTTTAATTTTACAAAAACAATTCCAAATCGAGTTAGGTAAACAACTTATTATGAACAAAACACAATAATCAGACATGTAATGGGGAGCCAAACTTTTTAAAATTTTTGTCACAAAAGCAATGTATTAATTTACTTACGTCCACGAGAAATTGAACGATGTACTCATTAATTGAATAATTTTCCTCATCCACATTTTAGACACGAAATATCTATTTTAAGTATTATTAGAAGGTGAAACGAACTCAAAACATTTACTTATAAACCAAAAACAACTCCGCGCATCCACCAAACGAACTGATAGTTTATATTTTCTCACGAGTCGAATAATGTCACACAAAATCAAGTTCTACCAAAAACTCTCTAGTACCTAATTGATGTTCATTCAATTTAGTGAAGAGCTAGCAATTTTCAGCCACAGAGCAAAATGTTAGAACTTAGTTCCCCAAGAGTATCGATGCCTGAAGTGAATTGTCAGTATTCTAAAGTTAAGAACATCTTCATCTTTACCTCTACACTAGAAGGACGTCGGTGAAGCAACTAGAACTGTTTTTCGTACGGTAGTAAATTGTGCCTTAATGCACCCGAGGCAGAGGAGCTCATTAATAATGCATGTGGCACTGGACCGTAGTTAATGAAGGTAGAGCAATACGGCCCCGAGTTGCCCTCCCATTATGCTGTGTCAATTTGAATCACTCTTCGTACGTCATGCCTTCGATTTTTCCCCATCCAGGACGAAAGATTTGAGCGCCAAATGCACATTTTCGAGCTTCTGAGTTCTTTAGCTAAGATGCATTTCTAGTCGGTTAAAACGATTCAATGCAATGGAAACAGAAATGTTTTCGACCTGGATAGGAAAGCGTCTTCGAATGAAACTAGGGTGAACTTTAGAATGGTCACGTCATATCTTGTGTTCCATACTAATTTACTGCATCTGTACAACGTCAAGGAACCACTTGAAAAAGGTGACGGCTCGTCATACCCGTTCTACGAGCTGAAGTAACTCATGTGCACAATTAGATGCTAATCAAATTTACAGGATTACCGGCCTGGCTGTAACGATCCCATGGATTAACAATTTTGCAATGTGCAAATAATTTATCAAAAACCAAACAAGAAAAAAATCCCATGCCCGAGTATCTTCTCACTAAAATACGAAGATCGAAATCAAAGACCCGCAACTTCACTAAGCATCCGGCATTATAAGGGTACCATAATTTATCGTGATAAAAAGATTCAGTTCGTCCTTAACGTCCAGCATTTAACACCTAGAAAAGCGATTATTTGCAGCCCCTTCTATCCAACACTTACTTTTCTGATTAAAATGATACAAATTAATGCTTATAAAATTCATTAAAATATTATAAAACATTGAATTTGTTCAAAAAGTATTTTCCCGAACTTTTTTAAGCTTTAAAACCATTCATGAACTGTGCAGCGTTTGCAGGCAATCTCAATGAAAAACAAATTCAGGGAAAACTTAACTGAGTTGAAAATATATGAATTTAAAGTACGTATTAGCCTTGCCAAGAGAAGACACGTAATGCTTATTTAAAAAAGTAAAATAATTCAGCAAAATATGTGTGTGTATACGGTAAAGAAAATGCCAAAATAAGAATAGAGAAAATTAACTATTCAACTACAAGAACAAGAGCCCGAAAAATAATGTGGGCTGTTCAGAGAAAGATCACCAAGAATAACTACCTGAGAAGATCGAGAGCCATGGCAGCAAAACAAGAAGAGAATTGATCTGTACTGCTCTGTACATGAGAAGTAAAATTAACCACTCCTAAAGAAGATCAAAAGTCAGGAAAAGAAGAAGAGATTTCTCCGCGTGTGGTCTCCTCCAGAGATAATTAGGCATAGCCTACAGCGTATCCTTCGTATACGGTTCTGAGCATGCATGAGCGGCGCTATGACCATACTTCTTCCTCCCTTCAGCCATGTAAAACACAGATGTTCTTGCATCAAGAAATTTACATTCAACAAGGACCATCGACTGGTGCCGTTTTCCGTTACTGGATATTCATTCTCTAAAGCAAGCTCTTTAAAACTGTAGTATTCAGAGCGTAAAATGGTGCACTAAATCATCTTCTTTGAGACGTTAAACTTTTGTAAATCACCAAGTCCATTCCCTTATTGGAACATCAAAATTCCGTTTGATTTTGAAAACGATTCTCGTTTTTTTTTGTGTCGTCAACTTACAACGGCACTCAAACGCACGAAATGTATCATGTACATTTTGTTATTTAAGGAAAATAATAAAACCCTTATTTCTTAGCTGTCACGGAACTTAATTAATAGTAATACAAATCCTAGGTACTATAACAATTGGTTGATCACAGTAACATTTAACAGTACTTTTCACAATTCCAACCGCTTACCATGGTGCACTATTTGAATAGCCTAAAATTATTATCTTTTTAAAAAAAGGACATCAACTTCTCTGCTAACTGAGCTAACACATGAAATAAAACAATGCTCAGTTTGGCTTAATTGTTATCAAGACGTGTTTTCAGCAACAAACCCCTGACTAACACCCCTAAACAAACGGTTGCATCAACATTGAACAACAACAAACTATTAATTGTTATTCATCATCGCTTTTCCTCCGGAATCATCAGCAAATCTAAACCCCTTTTTTCCTCAAAAGATTTCGAAGGTGAAGTTTTTTCCTTAAAAGTCAAACTATTTGTGGCTCACTCAGCACAACAGCAAAAGATCCAAGTACAACCTATTATTACTGGCAATTACATTGTTTATTGCATCTCACCATAGATTCAGTTCTGAAACTCGATAGATTAGCAATTCCATTGGTATATCTAATAAAGGAAAACTAAATCATCAAGGAATTTCTTTTCATCAACCACGGATCCCTAACATCAGAGAAATCAGGAAGTCCCAACAATTAACACGCATGAATCATAATTCAGAAAGCAATTTTAAAATATACAGAATTCAAACTCGAAACATCAATTTCCGCGTACACAACCTATTCACTTTCCACGTACACAAAAGCAAGGATACCTATAGTGAATTGACGTCGACAAATCATCTACAATCAGGTATATTCTTGAGAAATGCACCTGCTTCATCCACCGTCTCTGAGCGAAAATGGGGCGATGACGTAGGCATCTCGCAATTATGACGCACGACTGGAGTGTCAATGATTTTCGGAAATGCATTTAAAACATTATAGGTGAATGTGCACGGAGTGTTTTCCAACAGCAATAGACCTACGTATTACCAATATTTATAAATTGGCCTTCTCTTAGCAACTAGTTATTAAAACTACACACACCTTGCTACAGAAACTGCTCTTGTCTTTCATATTCTGTTTAAACTTATACACATGAATTGCCACCAATTCAAGCATAAACCAAAATGAATAATCGTTATAATGAAGTATAAAAGCTAGGATTATTGCTGCTAGCAATTCCAGTCTTGATTCAAAGCTCGGTATTCATAAACTTAGGTTTTTCAGTGAAGATAAGTGAACTAGCCGTGAACAACTTCGTTTAGAGTTCGATATGTACAGTATGTAGTATGGAGATTCAGCAACCAAATTTTACTATACTGTTTTAGGCATGTAAAGCGTTTATGCACATGCTTCCAACAAGCAGAAATCTGGGTTAAAATGCCCATCACAGGTTAACAAAGCTACTTCTATGAAATTTTGCTCCCTGCCTTCATATACACCTCGGTTTCTCGCCTGCTGAAATTTACGAAGGACACCTAGTGGGCCATGAGGGCGTTTTTTTTACAGTCCAAACAAAACACCAGTCTCGTCCCTTTGACTCAGTCCGAGGCCATACTCATCTTCGCAGATAGTTTTTGCTGTTCACTTACTTTTTTCGCACCGGTAATCAATGCAAGGCGAAAAACTAAACCTTCAATGCGATGTCTGTCGCCCGTCTCGAACCCGATGTTGCAGACGACGGAAACTAGAAAATGAGCACTCTTCGTGGGAAACAGTTACCGGTCAACAAGCATGGCAATGACACGTTCAGACAAACGTCGCCGAGGAAATTATCTTCTATGTTAAACGCTCTTTTAGAATTTATTTGAGACCGTAAGTATGATATTACATCGTGTTTAATCAGAAATGATATCGTAACTCGTGCCATGGAAAACTGTATCGGAAGTGTTCGATTTGCTGAACCAGACGATCGCCCAACATGCAAGCTGAACTCAGATGCAATGCAGACACACAAAGACCTCACTGAACATCAGAGTGGTACGGCGAGATAAAAGGAAAAAAGTTCGCAAGCACAGGGATGAGCAGTGGGAAAAAAGCTCGAGCATTAACGGTTCGAAGCAATTAACGGACCATTCACATACCAACTTCATAATTATACACCACACTTCAACTGAATAATTTTATAAAACTTATTTTCTTTCTGATATCAATAATAATTGTCATAAGTAATACGTACGTTACTGTCATAACTTTTCCAAGTTAAAACTAGAATAGCAAAAATTCAGACTAAGAACTGAAGCATCAGCACCGGGATCACCAAACGTCACGACTGGAACAGCGGAACTCCGAAAAAGCAGTGCCACACCATGCCTCCCACACGGCGGTTACCCGCTGACTGAAGTTGTGGAGTGTTGGTTGGTTGCTTCTCTGTTCGAGTCCGTCGTCAGCACGGCAATTTGCTCAGCTAGCGCTTTTTATTTTTTTCCTCTCACAAGCAATAACAGCATCTTGCACTTGTGAATGAACGTAGGGTACACTGCGCGCTCCTCGCGCTAGGTCGTTGAATTAGAGAGCATAATGTTTAAAAAATGGGAGTATCCGAAGAAATTATGAAAAGAAATATGACCAGTGACTGAAAGGAATAGGAATCCAGTTGTTAGTGACAAAACTGAAAGCCACTATTTTATATTGAAACCGAGAACACATATTTTCTTCCAAAGCGTTTCTTCAGCCCTTCTACGACCGGTTGTTTAGGCATAATTAGACTTGGTACCATATTTTTCGAAACAGTAAAAATCTTTCAATGCCATGAACGGAATAAATACGCTTTAAACTTTGGTCAAATTTTTTTGTATAATCAATTTGAGCTTGACAAATTCTCTGTACGCTTACCTATTTGTGAATTTAGTTGTTCGATTGTCTAAATGTCTGTTCATCCATACCGCCTCATTTCAATATTTTGAAGTGATGAATACTGGAAGCCTAATTCTAGCGACCGGCAAGCCACTGGCTTTGTATCCAGTAACCACGGTAAACAGAATACCGTAAATTCAGTATACCTTGATAGACCATTTAACCGTGATGGACCATTTGCGTTTTGTTTAAGAACAGGGTGCAATTGAGACTGCAGATCTGAATATGATTCTCTGTGTGGTTACAGTTATGAACAGTTTTCTTCATTGCACTTCAGTGACTAACAAGAACATACACCCACCGAATTTCAGAAAATAATTACGTTCCAGTCATTGAGATTGTAGCCTGGTGAAATTGAATTTATATGAACGATGTTTAGAGAAGATTGTGTAATGGATTATATAAATTCAATGTAATGGTAAACCTCTTAATATTCTTTTATTTTATGGTACTACATGCCCTGTATTAGATAAAAAGTCTGAATATCTCAATGACGTAGTACGTACGCTTCAACTGAAAAAAACAATGCATAGCAAATGCTTTCATCGTTCAGAAAAATTCATAAGAAATCTTTTCGATGGTTTTTTTAACAAAGCGAGAACTGTCAAGCGACAGTTGTGTAAGAAATAAATTTGGGGACTAAGCCAGCCTTTAAACTATGCATCCATCGTGAAATATTTTTAGTGAAAACAATGAGCTCCATAGCAGAGCCGCCTCACTATTTCTCCATCCGCTGCCTTTTCCTACAGCGAATTTCCACTCAGTCCATAAAGCCGTGTTTTGGTTATGTTTTGCAGTAATTATCTCCACCGAGCGAATTTATTTACTTGTGGCGAAACGGACTGAATTTAGTTAAAATATGAGCTCCGGACACCTGCACACTTGACGTAGTGGAGCCCCATGCTTGACGTATTATTGCACTGTCTTCTTTACCTTCACCTCATAAACCTGAACTACGATTCGTAACTGCATGCCGATCACGCACCTGCAGACACGGTAAATACAGAATCATCGTGGTATGAATTCTTAGAAATTGAAGGGCTGACTGTAATATTTTAGTCAAACACCATGTAAAAAATCTCTTTATACCTAGCTTATAACACATCATGTTCAACAAAGAACCCTGAAGCCGCGGGGCAGAGCGACCTCTTTCTTTGTTCTCCCTCAGCTGTTCCTGACAACTAACGGAATAGGAATTCATTTAAATGAAAGTAAAAGGCGGCGAATAGAAATTGTTATTTGGCTGCTACCAAGAAGATGGGTACTTCTAATCAACAGATTTACGAGTTCCCATTAGGGTTACCAGATATATGATTTACGCATAAATTATGGTTCTATAATTTTCTCTTAACTATACCGTTGATAAATGTGTTGTAACATTATTCACATATCCTGTTGCTCTTTAGAAATTTTTACCACCTTCGGACAGCGACAGGACGACGAATTTGACATTGAAAGAAGAAAAATAATGAATTAAAACTTCAATTTTTAGTTGAAAATTTTATTTCAGCTGTATTTTTACCATTAAACTAGATTTTATGGCCACTGAGTATAGCATTTTTCATCTTGGAACAAAATAGTTTTTGCCGATCACACTAAAATGCTAAACTAGAGCGCAACGCATTTTAATGTGAGACTTAATACGTTAAAAGACTAATAATACGTTAAAAGACTTAATTCCATACGCTGATCTTTTTCACTACATCGATCGAGTATGTCCGCGTTTGAAAGACAACTACCCTTAAATAGAGGCTGAGATTCGGTGATTTGAAACTCTATTACAGTTTTCTGAGTTAGCCAGAGGTAAACTCAAGCTCACAAAACAGTCTTGGTAAAAATAGTTTCAGATGATTAGCTAAAAATTAAATTATCTAAAGAATATCGCGAAAAAGTTATTTTCTAACATGAATTGATAAAATTGAGCAACTTGACCGCACCTAATTCGACAGTGAATAAATATTCACTACAATTGGTCTTTATTCAACAACATATCAAGTTTGAACAACTGTGATATGAACGAAAACGTACTCAAAAGGTAAATATTAAATTTACACGACTCGAACGTTTTGAATGTTCCTTTCCAATTGTTAATAAAGTTCATACGTTGAAAAATTTGTTGAAAAGTACACCCAAACCATAATATTAAATATTTGTTTAGAAAATTGCTGAGTTTGAAGTAGATAAATCTAGAAATTACAATGAGGAACATGCGATCCAAGCTATTTGGTTCAGGTTGCTTTTCACGTTTTCTTAGCGCATCGACACCGCGGTTTTGTCTTTCTTGTGAAAATGTTTTAGAAATCGCGGTCTACAAAAATTATTCTCCTTAAGTTACTTGCAACTTCATTAAATATACCAACAAGGCGAGACAGCAACTGTTAAATGATTGCACTGGAAAAATTTTAGAGTTTTTATACCCTTAATCAATTTCACTTTGAATTAACGCAGAGTTGTGAATGCAAATAATTTTCAGCCTGGAGGTACAGCTGAACGTGAGTTTATTCTTTCAAACAAGATAACTAGCGTGTCGAAACTTATCTGCTTACTAAGGTAATTATTTTAATTTCTACATTGTTCATTACTCAACAGAACCGGGAGATAATCCTGTATAAGAATACATTAAAAATGAAAGAGAAAAGGAAGTCAAGACATTAAACGCTTCCTTCCATTCAACAATGCTCTCGTACTATGTATGAAAAATAAGGTATCAAATTTGAGCCTCGGTACAAATAAAATTGAAATCATACATCCAGAAATACGGCGGACGTAGTTCTGGACAGGAAGAGAATCTTCGGAATATGTTGAAGATGAGACAAAATCACTCAGCCAATCACTGAGCCTCAAAGTGAACGCAATTCCCTCTATTTGTGTAGTTCCAGTGAACTTTTCAGAGCACATATTTCATAATTATTGGAGTCGTATTTCGTCAAGTCACTAATGACAATCGTCTCTCTCGTCCTACTTGGAAGTCATGTTCCACAGAATTTATCATTTGTTCCTGTATATTAAGAGTTGAATTTTATGGAAATGTCTCTTTAGATTCACATTTTATGCCTCACCAAGATCTCTAAAGAAATATCTGGACCTAAATTTTGATGGAGGGCCTGGTTTGTGCATGATGTAATGCAGATATAAGAATGGAAAATTTTTCCGTGGTTTTCAGTTCGTCTTCCACAACAGAGAAGGTTAAAGAAACGGCATTGAACATACAAGCCCTAAGGCTATATTTCCAAAATATGATCAACAATGGCAACACTGATGAGCACATTTAGTATAAATAACTCATAACATCACACATTAAAGAACAGAAGTTACATCTTGTCATAAAAGTATAGTCAAAATTTTTTGTCAATGGCAGACTCGACACATACAACCGCACTATAAAAGGACACGCGTCTCTTAAGCAGGAAATATCAGCATTCCAAAAAACACTTGAACACTTTAATGGGTGCGAACAGGGAAAGTCCTTTTCGTCTATTTCTCTGGAAAATCTTTTTCGTCCAGTAATAAAATAAATGGTTTTACCACGCAAAAATAAGGTCCACCTACCTGCGCACCTCAGGTCCAAATCTGCCTCCACACAATAAAAGAGAAGGATGTAAAAAGAGCCTTTTTTGAGATTGAAAAAATAATAATACGTTATTTTGAAACGCCTGAGCGTTAATGGCACGTAACATGCGCATAGCATCGAGACGTGCACTAATGTTTCTAATTCGCATAAAATTCACTGAAGACAATCCAACATAAAAAAGGAGACAATTCCGGCCAAGCGTAGCAATCGATGCGCATTCACATTTATTCTCAATCGGAGGCTGCGCTCGTTACACGGCCACTCAAAATATTAGTGACCATTACTGCTGTTGAAACTAACAGTGAATAATTGGTAGAATATTTTTTCACTGTCGACTGCAATATCCTATTGCATTCCTAACTTTACGAGTAATAGATTTCCCAATAAAGGAGATAATCAAACTTTGTTTCAACCAAATCTTCTATGCACGATTTGGACCTTGAGAGAAATTGTTACACTTGCCACGTTCCTAACACACGCCACTAGACAGCGTTGACCTAGAGTTCTATGTACTTTTGCCATTGAGAAGGCACCGTACCTCTTCGGTATATTTTTCAAGAGCTAAGATTAAAGGCATGCATTTCAGCACTAACAAATTTAAAAATAACCTCTCTGCCCACTAGAAGAACGAATCAAATATTTTCTAGCTTTGTAGGGTAGGTACAATTTCTAAAATCTTCTAGTGTAACCCACCCATACTTCAAAGTTTCGAACAGGAACTGACCACATGGAAAACACGGCGATTATGGCTAATCATGCTCGAGACACACTAGATCAACACACATTACGATAAGTAGATTCAACGTGAAACAGTAGCCCATGCCAGCACGGGGCTGATACCATGCAAAAGCTTCTACATTCATTGAAGTTGAACAAATACTGGCACATGAAAGCTATAATTCTCATTTTGGGCCTCAAAAGATCCATGTTGCCAATCTTGTGGTATCCAAATACTACTTTCATACGTCCGTTGATTCGACTGAAAAGCTTAAATATCCACAGATGCTTCATACTGAATAAAAATATCATAAAACTCGGGAACATGACGTTATTGAATAAATAAACTACGAGGCATAAGCTTCTCTTGCATTTATTTCAGTAAACTTCGTCAATAACACGAAAAAATAATGAGAATGCTACCAAACATCTTCCTATTTGTACCACAGTACAGCTTCTTTCATTAAACTAAGTGATAACTAGTAAATATCCCCTGTACCAAACACTTAGACACCCTCAATTCAAGTACAATATTTACAATTATCTCAGCTCTAACATAATACAAAGATCGAGCTCAAAAATCCATGGTGACAAGTTCACATGAAGGAAAAACTAATGAGAGCTAAGCAGCTAATGCAGTTGACCTTAAATGCCGTAGTTTGAAAAATGCACGTAACACAAGTTTTACTCAACATCTCTGGAAGAGAACACTCCAAAGAAAAGTCAACAATTTAGAAACGATAAGAGGTTTTTAACAAGAGGAAGATGAATAACACAGCCTTGATCTAACATGTAAAATTTTTTCACGGTTGACCGAAATATATTTTTGCACCCCAAAATTTGCGAGCAAAAGCTTTTTAGCTTATCTCGAAGCAGATCAGAACGGAATGTGTGGACTGCGGTATAGGCCATTAAGGCACAAGCTCAACACCTTGCATCACGACAATGGGCTAAAAAGGGCTTACCCTCACCTCTCAGAAAAGAGAATTAAATAAAGCGTAAGGCTTTTCTAAGTTAAAATGCCACGGTTTATTCCAGTAAATTTAGCCACCACACTCAAGTGTCTACACACTCCCTACAGGTCATGCATGGTGTCAGTACTTGAAATCGAAAAGACCAAATTTGTATATCCTAATCCCTCTGAACAACACTAATTAACTCCTTGACGATATTGGCCTAGTCAATTCGCTGTACCTTATATCTTCTTACTTTCTCTTCTGCGTGTCGTCATTTGTGGGTTAAAAACACCAAGAGCTCAAGCTCAGCTTTACATTTTATTAATCTTCTGTGAGTTCGATTCACTTCACTGCATCGACAGCGTCATATCAACTTAAATCTTCTTAGGGCGTTTCTGTGTCTCGTTATTCATGGGTTCCGAACAGTGCGAACAAAACTTCAATATCACGTTCTTTTCACTCTTATCTAACTCGGATTTACACATTGCACACTAACTTTGGTCACACAGAGTAAAATTAGTTCTGTCGAACTGAGTGTGCATTTATTTTTGTTGAATTGAGAGTTAAGCCAAGCTGGTCAGTCTGTAGAGTTCATCGATTTCTCGAACACGCTCGCTACGCTGCCATTAATAGCATGCTTTCTACAATGAAGCTAAGGAATTCTATTTTTGGGCAAGCCCAACACTATAACTTATAGGCAAAAACTGAGCCAATTGTGGAGAAAATCATATCACAAACATAACTTAGAACATGAAAAAATATCGAAATATAATATAAGAACGGAGAACAGTGTTCAACGTTCGTTTCTTCCCTGCTTACAAAAGTTCACATACAAAAGTGCTACTGTAGTTTTTACGTTGGTCTATGATGTGAGCTTTCTAGTGAAAAGAGCTATAAAATCAAACTTTTTACAAGACAGAATGTTTCAAAGTATTTCACAAAACAGAATGAGCTATGAAGGGTTTTAACAAGGAAACAGCATAAAAATTAAATAGCTAGCAAGTAGTTGACATCAGTACAAAACCCTTTAGCACCTAGTCCAGATAAAATATTTTAGCAAATTTTAAAAGTCATCCAACCCTAAAGAACGCACACTTGTGTACTAATGTCTTAAGGATTGGCCTCAAAAAAAGGAACTGGTAAATTAGCTTTTCATATTGTGAAAGTCACCCACAAATTTACCCAATTTTGGCAGCTCGGAGCTACGAACTTTATTGTGGAACTTCAAAGTTTCACTAACATCAAAAAAGCTAAATTAAATGATAAAAAATACAATAATGACGAAAAACAATTTGTTCGAAATGAGCAATAACTTAAATAAAAGACCAGTAACTAAAATAACTCTTTCCACGGGGACACACTTTGGTCCAAATAATGAACTGTTCCAAAGTCACTCCCAAAACCTAAATGCATGTCATTTCTAATTGCGAGCCATGCTCTTCACTCTATCAAGTCACACTTAACAAGTATGAATGCCCACATGAATTAAAAACTTTCATTTATTTAAATCAGCAAGGACACATATAAAAAAATGAAGTAACGTAAAAAGCAATCCAAAACAATATAAGCATCAAAACATCACCGCTCAACTCCTTTGTTGTGGGAACAATCTTTGTCAGAACCAGCAGCTTTGTGAGTAAAAGTTTCCGGAGCTAAAATGGGCTGCCCCATTTTGATCTTCTGGCCTGGCTGCACGCAGAGCCCAGAACTTTTAGGGGCTTCAAAAAGCAAAACTACAGTTGACCCCAAGTTAAACTCTCCAAATGGAGCACCTTTGGTGAAGGCAATTTTACTGCGATGGTCAAATTTTTTGTCATAGAAGGTACAGGTTGGCCGTCGCCTATCGTTCGTCCGAAGCTCTTCGTCAAAATAAACCTTGACGGACCCGACGTTGGTTGCTCCGACGGCTGTCATGGAAAAGAAGCCGTGTTTCCAGCGGCCGACATACGCCACACGCTCGTTGAGCACAAACAAATTGGGTATCCAAGATGCGAAGCTGGGGCTAACGCTGAACAGTTCACCAGGGAAGTGGCGGCGGTGCGACACCTTCCATTCCGCCGGGGAATGGAACCTGAGAACCAAAGTTTTCGTGTTATCGATAGCAGCTCACAACCTTATTCAAAAATGGAAGTGAATGAATTACAAGTAATTCAAAATTGAAATTATTAGACTAGATAATTAGTTAGTTTAAGCCTCCCTATCCGCAACAAATTCGATCCAAAGAGAGGAAGAAGGAAGGCACCATTTAGTATGGAGTTAAGGGAACGCGGAATCTATGCAGATAGGTCATAGAAACAGTAAGTTGAGAAAGAAGTTGAGAGACGAGATAAAAGTTGAAGAAGAAAGTAGTAGGTGCTGAAAAACAGGACAGCAGTGAACCGAAAAAAAGATGGTTCTTAAGAAAATAAAAACAATTTATTTCAACAAAATGAAGGCCTACCTAACTCTGAGCTCAGGCCCTCACACTTTCCCTCTGGGGGCGCTAATTCCCACAGGTACAATAGTTGTGTCCCCCTGAAGGGATTTAAATAAGTAAAATGGGTGAGTAATTAGAAATGATCTTGGAATGAATCTAAAAATTTCATTTAAATCAAATGACTCTTCTTAGAGATCAACGATTCATTAATTTTCACACTAACTTTAGGTCCTAAACCCTGCACTTATACGCTACAGAAGTACAATTCCACTATTTCTACATTGGGTTGCTCCAGAGTTCACAAAAAACTTATCATGATCAAATCATGTAGCATTACAAGTCAGTTAATTAAGATCAAAATACAAACAAAATCCCACGTTATATTTCAAATTTATACTTAAGGTTGTATGTTCTTTTTTGTTGAATATTTGCTTAGTGGACATTTCAATAGTGAAGAACAACTACTTTAAGGGACAAACTTCTTTTCATTCTAAAATGCTTTAAAATTTACTCGATAAAAGACCTTTATGAGGAAGCGAAGGAATTTGCATGTTGCAGAAACAGATTAGCATCATTTGAAGTTACTGAAGTATTAACCTACGTCAAATATGGGGTGCCAAGTTTCTCGCCTAGCATTTTCCTTCCCTCGAAAACAAAACTTGACTCAATCAAGACAAATTATGATAGCTACAAAGATCAAAGTTCTAGAAAATTATGTATAGACAAAGCTAGTGAAGAACTAAATTTTCGAATATTGTACTCAAACATCATCTTAACACGTTGACGCCGAAGTGGTACAATGTGTACCACTAGGTAAATTGTTCATTTACGTACCGGGATATACAAATAACATTTCAACCATTTTGCTACTTTTTCTGAAATAAATTTTAGAGTAAAAGGTAACACATCATGGTTCAATTGTATTCTTTAGACTTTTCAAAAAGGTTAAAAATGTATTAGAGCAGAAAAACCAGTAAACCAAACTGACCGTAAGCAACCGCACAATCGTAGTCAACGTGCTAAGATAAATAAAAGGTGATATCAGTCTACTTGGTATGTCCAGTATTTTACAGCTTAGCCCAGAATTCAATAGACTGCAGTAATATACATATGACGAGCTAGAATTGGGCGAACATGAAAATAGCTGGCCAGCAATTGAAAGCATTTAGACAAAGAAAACGATGGCTCTTTTAAAAACTTCATAATATAAAGCCAAATCCTTCCAAAAAGGGTAAAAAAAAACGCTTATAAACGTTCAGCAGCAAACATTCAAGTAACACCCTAATTAAGATTGAGACCTAGAAAATACTTGATATCCGATCAAATTTCCCGCAATTTTAGGTAATATTAAAATTCGTCACAGTTGTTTAATTTCAATTGATAGGTATTTGGTCCGCTTATTCTTACTTCTGAATAGAAAATTTAGATTTATGTAAGAAATTTAAAGGCCTTCTGGTGTATAAGCGCGCTCTCTGCTACCGTAATGAATAAAGAAACTTGTTATTTAAAGCATATGCTCACACTTAAAAATCAAACCGATGCAGAACCAAAGAGAACTGAACATTGTGTTCAGTATTTTTAACTTCAGAATAAAAGCTTAGGGCAGGAAAAATCAGTTTCCGTGCACAGCTACTATACAATCAGAGTGGTTTGACCAACTCAATTTCCAAGGCAAAATAATTCATCTAATATGATAAACTATAATGTTTAAGCAGGTATCGATAGACCCGATGTATTTTCAACACTCAAAATCCAACTTTTCAAAATTGAAATACTTGTCACACGCCAGTATATAGCCAACCGTTTAATAGAAGTAAATCGCACTCCAAAATGATCCCCCTAGTAAATAAGACAACAATCAAGACTAAAGGCTCCCTCACACGTACAAATATGTCTGCAGACAATCTGAACTGAGTTTGGTTAGACGGTCTCAAGGCCCCGCACACGATACAAACAACGCACTTCAAACTTGACAAAGACTGGCACACACTTCAGTATGCCAGTAGCAGCCAGGAGGACAGCACGCCCAAGAATGGCGGCTCCAGATGGCGAGTTGTACAGTTGATGGGTTTCCCTATAGTTTCAATAGAAACAAAATGAGTTGTAAAAACTCGCTCAAAATGGGCTAAGGAATGATTCCTAAAAAGAAGTGAATGTTCAAATGTGAAAATGCTTGATGAACTGCACGGAGAGGCAGAGTACAGTCATGCACCGCCCACAGAAGCTGCCTTGACACTGACGTGGTGTCAGGGTTTGAAGCGGGTTACTACAAAATTTTCAAGCATACCTCATCTGCCTCAAACAGTCTGTGCAAACCTGAAATGAGCGTACAAACTCATGAATTCAACATCCATTCAGATATGTATGCAGACATATCTGTACGTGTGAGGAGGCCTTGAAGTGCACACAGCAACAAACCTCAGAAAAGCATAAGCTGTTCAAAAAAGCACAAACACTTCAGCACAAGCTTGTTTTGCAAGTTAAACACCTGGAAATTGCTAAATACAGAAATCGTTAACAAATTCTACAGAAATCGTCAACAAATTCTACAGAAATCGTTAATAAATTCTACAGAAATCTTTAAAAAATTCTCCAGAAATTGTTAACAAATTACAATAATTGTCTACAAACTCTACAGAAATAGTAAACAAATGTAACTACTGCAACAAAAGCTAGAGTCCGCAATAAGATGGTTACCTGTGATAGTCGCCAGGAGCGAGATAGAGCACCACCTGGTGCAGCTCGTTGAGGTCGGGGTCCGTGACACAGGAGTGGTGGTAGCACGAGTCGTTGTCTTCCTCCACGCTCACGCACGGACCGTCACGTGTCCACACATTGGGGCCCAAGAACGAGCTTAGCGAGTAAGTTACGCCCTGCAATAATGCTTTTGGTTACAATTGAGATGTTAGAAAAATAAAGGTTTTTTAACTGTAGTATATTTTAATGCTACTGTGATGACACTGAGCTTCATCAATAGCTTATAAATGAAAACAAATGGGACATCGATGTAGTATCTCAAATAATATAGAGTTGTATACACTGGTGACAGTCACCTGATTAGGAGGATGACTAATTACGAGTGTATTCAAATTGAAGGGGCGTTGACCTACTCTCTTATCAGTACAAGCCATCTCACACAGCACAGCTATGTACAAGCGTCAGCAAGTGGCGTACTATACGCAATTTATATAACTAGATATTTGTAAACAATGGAATCTAGGTAGACAGAAGCACTTGGCTACATGGTAGACAGCATACCTCGTTACTTGATTGCCAAAACCTGGTTACTGTCGACAATCTAGGGTTGCCAGAATGGCTACATTTTTCTGGCTAAATTTTCGAATTTGGTCAAATTTCACTCGAATGAATGCCAAACTGTAATTGAACAACCTTGATCGACAACACTACCTTGCTACATCGCGGACACCGCTGTTTTGTTACACTGTGAGTGACAGAGACGATCGCCTTCTTTTTATTTTTATGGCTTCGCCGTACTACGTTGAGGACGCCGGGCTCATCACTTGCTAATCCGAACTACAACTCATTCGACGCTCGCTTGACGCTTGTCACCGGTACTCCACCTCCAGCATTAACTCATGATCTTAGTTATACACGGTAGCTCCTGTGCGTTGGCGGTCTCTAATATCCAACTCAATGCATTAGTTTCTTTATCATCTTCATTTGTAATATTAGTATGTCATTTATGTTTCCTAAATTTTCATCACATGTCCCCTACAAAACTTCGGCTTAGTGAGTGACTGTGTGATCTCAAGCTTAGCAGCCTCTACTTTTGTAACTCTACGATTATAGGATTACCCTTGACAGTGAATGTGAGATCGTGAGCCTTCAAACCCCACCTTAATCTGATGCAGGGTGCCGCAGGAGACGGGTCCAGCCTCGACTACAGTACCATCCACAGGGCTCGTCAAAACCGATGCAGGACACACCGGTCGCACAGACGCCTTCAATGACCGCCGAAACAACGATGACAGCGAGCTTACGATCGACAGGGTCACATGTAAGTGGTAAGGCACAAGTGGCAGGTGTTGTACACATATGAAAAACGCCTAGTTCTTGAATTGAATCTATGCAGAAAATACAATGCTAACTTTTGATCCTTGTATATAAAAGGTAAGTAGTAGAATTAAAAATTAGAGAAGTAAGATTAAGAAATGGGCTGTAATTTGCAATGGAAGAAGCTTAAAAATGAAAATAATATTAAATGTTAGAGTCTCAACCTTTACCGTTCAAGGTTTTACTTGAGTAATTTTTAAAAAATAATCATGTAGTACCTATTTGGCTCTAGCTCTATTTTAACAAGAAGCAAAGTGGAGAATCGGGTTTGAAATTAGCATCATGACCAGCGATAGAGAACTAAGAACTTGAATGGACAGAATTACAAGAAATTCACCATCCAAAGTTGGAAATTATCCCATTTGATAGTAAAGCTACTTCAGTAGATGATGCTATTACATTAACCAGGAGGTAAAAGCTACATAACTTATAAACAGCTCCAGACAAAGATTTCATATGAATGATTGCTCCAGAAATAGTAACTTCTGAGATGTAACACTACAAAGTAACATTAAAAAGTATTTAATACAACGGCTAACCAAACAAACATTGATATTAGCCACAACAGAGGGAGAGGATCTTAAGTTCCCGAAATAACGGCCAGTAACGTCCTGACTGAAGAACATACACATTTGGCTGCTTCAAGTCAGAGCCATCTATGCAAACTCACCTGTACTCCATGACATCTTCTACTTCAGCCTCGGTCATGTCACAGCCAAAAGTGCGGACATAGGAGCCGAGAATGGTTGACCGGCACCAGTGTGGTAATTCAAAATCTGTAATAAATGAATGCATTACACCGAATGAGAAACTGAACTTGAAAATGAAACACAGCAATTTAAAGTAGAATTATATGCCGGTTACAGATACTAAAAGAGTGGCGAAATAAGGCTGTAAGCAAAATTAAGTCACCATTCAAACATTATCAGGTACTTGTATCAGGCTGCCACCACTTTTAATTTATGGGTTCCTTTTGATGTTAAGGTTAGGTTAGCTTCATTAAATTATTATTAATTTGTTTTGTTTCAGGCCAAAATGAATCTCTGGGACAGAACATTTCAGAAGCAAAAGTTGAATTTTTTACCCTTCAGTAAACCCAAAAAGTGGCTACAGATTACCCACAAGTACCGAAATAATTATAAATCAACAAAGATACCTTCTCACATGAAAAATCCATTCATACTATCCACAACATCAATTCAATATTCATAAAACTATTACATTTTTCACTTCTTCCACTAAAGAAGTGGTGACAGATAACCCACAAGTACCCATTATTATTATCATTGTTATTAATTACTATATGATTCGCAATAAAAATAAAAATGATAGCAAAGACAGCTGATTTAAAAATCATTTTAATTAGTGAACGTTTCGGCTACAAGCTCAAGCCATTATCAACACCTGTAAAAGATAATTGAAATACAGAAAATACGACACGGCTAAAAGACAAAAAAGAATACAACTTAAAATAGTGCGAAAGAAAAAAAAAAGGTAACGGAGAGATTATACTACAGTTATATTTTGAAAATCAAGCTATTTCTAATTGGAATGATGATAACATTGAATTAAGAGCTGGTTTTAATTGTTTAATGTACAGAGATTCAAGTATATGTAGTTATGGGTTCCTTCCCTCTCTTTGATGATGGGAACATCGTTGTTATAATTCGCGTGTCAGATTATTTGCTGGAGCATGATCTTTCGAATCTTTTAATCGTCGTGACATACATATATTCGTCACAATTATTATATTTTCTATGATTTATTAATCAAATTCAAGCTGCCACCACCCATAAAGGGAAAATTATTGTTTAATATTATTATATTCGAATTTTTTTCTGTAATCTTCGGTAACGTGCTCTGCGGTAATCATTTTCCTTTCTTACGAACGATCGTCTCCTTTTCTCTCCTGAC
>JACJUY010012640.1:0-21742 GCA_014220935.1 Platorchestia sp. MABIK | reverse complement strand
CAAGGTCTGATGAATACCTTCATTACACTATATATATATGCACTGTATATTATACAGTATTACACTATATATATGCACTGTATATTATACAGTATTACACTATATATATGCACTGTATATTATACAGTCTCATGCTTTTTTGAGTGACTCCTGTGGAATGTCCCGCTTCACGCGTTGAATTCTGATGAAAAATGAGAATGTTTCACGAGTGTCAAATTAATGGTGTGTGGCTTCCTAATTAGGAGATTTGTATGCATGTACACGCTGCAGCAGTCGACAGTATGATCGTGCTTAATTTGTCTCTTCCGATTTAAACACTTAACACTGATATGACAGCATGCATTTGGATCCTATACTATGTACGTGAAACAATTTTTCTTCGCTTAAATTTAACCTCTACATATATCTGGTTGACGTTGTGAATTTAAGTTGAAGAGATCGATTTAACAAAGCAAATCATCGACAACTGTTAGTAAATGGTTTCTATATTATCTTATGAAACTATTTAGTTTCAGTCACTTCAGGGGGAAGTTCAGAGTTTCTTGGGCGGCAACACTAGATATACGTAAGTGAAGACATCACGAGGTAATTGAATTTCGATGAACTTTACATGCATGCCTGCATCTCACCGCGCACGTACGCAACAAAATAGGTCAGCTCCAGACGGTCTCTGCTAAATATTTCCGTCTGCTGAACGACGCAAAAGTTCCAGTCTAACTTTTTCGCGCCTGTATGCATGTTTTTCGCCGCCTGATTAAGCGATTTGGTAGCTTAAATCGCTAAGGCGGTAAAAAACGTGCGTGCAGGCGGCGAAAAAGATAGACTGGGGTATTTACTATTTTCCTTTAAGAAATATTTAAAAATAGACCTCGATAGCAAAGTTTGTGACGCTCTGTTGAATTCAACGTCGTGAATGCAACGAATGAAGACCAAGAGAAGCGATGCAAACCAAAATTGAGAGGTCAAGTTTAATGGCGGACTGGAATTGAAGTCCCTTGGCGTTCGATGACCCCAGAGTAAAAATCCACAAACTAAGGAAAGACGCAAAACAAAATTTGTGACAGTGACCCAAAGTTGTGGGGGATATAAACGTCAGCATTAATATAGTCAATTACCGCGAGACGTTTTGACTACGTACAGCTAGGGGTTAAGAAAACAGGATGCCTTCTGTAGATGTAGCTCTTTTCCACCAAAGAAACTGCCTTACCCAGAGGTAAACTATGATTTGAATTGATTAATTTGCTTGATAGGAACGCTTAAACTAACTGATAATCTAATCTGATCAATTTGCCGAGTTTGGTTTGATTTGGAGAGCAATCTTTCAATAACTCATCACAGACCTGAAGAATCTCTGATCCTGAAATTTACTTAATGGTAAATATTTATATCATATACATACAACGCGTGTTTGAATTAAGCTGTGGTCAGAACCCACAAACAGCTGTGCAGCGTCAGACGTTAGGGATGCAGTCGCACATTCGGTCACAATTTGAATTAAAAGAAATTATACTCAATGATTTTCTGGCTTTCGTTGCCACAGCTAGTTACATACGTCATGCGTAACAATAAGTATAAATTTCAGCATCCACATAGATCAACTCAGCAAATTTTTCCCAAAAACCATGGTTATACGCGGATTTCTCGAGGTCTGGTGAACATGTAAGAATCAAAATTAGCTTTCACAAATCTATGTTCGATATTGGATAGATAGATCGGGATCTGTCGCCTATATATGTAGTTCGATTTATTCAGGGAAGTCTAAAAATGCTTCTTTCGGAATGAATGCTGTTTTAGTTTCAAAAATGAGAGCAGTTTACGACCATGAACGGTTTATGCGAGTACAATTGATCAAAACACTACAGTTCTGATCCGAGCTCGGTTCTTTCATTAGCCATGAGGGAAATTTTGTATAAATTTTCGCCAGTTTGACAGACGTACAATGGCTGTCAGATCACGCCAAATCGTAATGTAACCTCTTTAACCATTATGTAACCTCTGTAACCATTATGTAACCTCTGTAACCATTATGTAACCTCTGTAACCATTATGTAACCTCTGTAACCATTATGTAACCTCTGTAACCATTATGTAACCTCTGTAACCATTATGTAACCTCTGTAACCATTATGTGACCTATGTAACCATTATGTAACCTCTGTAATTGTTAATCATGAACTTCGGAATCTATTTTAATTACTTAATCGTATTCGAAACCCATAATAAGACAAGCCGTAATTAATCAGTGTAAAACCAGATTAGAAAACTACAGAGACAACTTCAGATGAGAGAAATGCAATCACCACCAGGAACGGAGTTGGATTTAGGCAAAACATCACGCAGACTCAGAATAGACATACATTCTGAACTCATGGCTACCTGATGAACAATGAAATACGAGAAATCGCACCAGTTTGTGAATTATGCGACTCAATACTAACACTTAAACAGTTGATCGTAGAATTTGAAAATCTCATTAATATATAGTAGAAGTTGTAACAAAGTTAACTGAGCGCAGCGGCGGCATACCTTCGTGACGGTACTGGAACGATACTTAAACGTTGTGGATATAATGAATTGCCTTCGAGCGATAATTACTTACGATCTGATTTAACTGTTTCCGTATATTTTATGTAGTTGTCTCATTCTTAAAGGTAATCGTTTATTTTTTTGTCACAGATGTCATGAGAAGGGAGCAGTGAAGGACTCGCCTCCGTGCTGTGAAGTTGATTTTGTCAACAGTCATCAACTTAATAATTATTACCTAATCATGTGGTTTACATTAATTTCTCTTAATTACATATCACTCGAGAAGTACTACATTCGGTGGTTACGTCCAGAGCAGCGCTACAGCTCTGCTACCTCAGCTCAAGCTGTAAAGCAACACTCATTATCCTAAATCTCGTGTAGTGAACTAATCATCTGTTCATATCACCCTATTTGTAAAATCAATTTCAACTCATCACGTCTGGTAGGCAAATGTTACACGGTGGTAACCAGTTTAGGTGCGAGGTAACCAATGGACGAAATGAAGTAAGTACATGGTAATTAAATGTTGGGATATTCTAAACGCCATCTGCCGCTGCCCGTCGCTCAGCCATTGCGACATGCATTAAGTGGGCCGATCAAAGAACTTTCTCTCTGTTCAAATATCCGACATTATTATTTGGGCAATTTAAGTGAAGCTCCTCCCAAAGGCTCGTCAATGCACCACCGATGTATCTTGTCAGGCGCTCGCCAGAAGGCGCACGGACTTCAAACTCAATCCATAAAATAGAAAAAAAGGAGACCAGCGCATCCACTCCCTGGGTCGTTGGCGCCTCACAGCTGCAATTGGCGCGGAGCTCACACATGTAGGGCCAGTACTTGAAGACGTTTTTTAGAGATGCACAATATTAGAATTTTTTTTATTCAGTAGGGTGGTATACATGATAAAATATCATTTTAAAGCTTAATAAATTGTAAATATTATTCAAAATAGGATAACTACTATTTAACCTCTTAATTTATGTTATTTAATGCAGACTTTTAGTTTGTGTTTCCAGAACGGCCCTCAGTTATCGACCAGAGGGCGGAGAGTCTCACTCCGCCTCACTGGTGACGTCATTCTTTTCCTGTTCATTTCTTCAATGGAAGAATGCGGCAACGAAGGCCTGACGTTCATTGGCCTTTATTGTTTAAAATCGGCCAATAGTGTAGCCTGTACTGAACAACCAATCGGATCGCTCACAACGACTGGCGAACCACGAAGTCGCTTGGGATGCTAAGAATGGACACGCGCTGTGGCCTGTCGTTCCTAAGAGTTGGTGTCGTGAGTGTATGGTGTGTTACAGACTGCTATAAATAGCCATAGGTTTTAAATGTGCTCAAAATTTTACCTAGGATTTTCCCTCGTTGGATCAACTTCAGCTTCTCAAGGAAAGTCGCAAATGTCTACTTAAGCCAACAGGTAAGCAACATTCGATTACAGTCGGCCATATATGGTCGAGTCCATTTCTCATCTGGTAGGGGAAGAACCTTGACTGTCAAATAAAGAAATTTTCGTTATTTTTCAGTTGTTTGTCTCATGATTTCAATGCATAAGATACTATGCAATGTTTTCATCTATCAAATTATATAGAAGTATTGGGGCTACAATATTTATTGAGAAATTATGTTTTTTTTCGCCCAACCAGGTTTGCTAGGATGTTATGCGCTATGAACGATATTGGGATGCTCCTTTCGTTTTACTCACTTCATTAACTCATTGTAGTATGCTTAGGGTCATTTGTTTTATAATATAGAAATTGTTGAAATGCAAAATTATTTGATTGGAAATAGTTTGTCACTCATAAGAAGTGGAATTTCAGGGTCTCAAGCGAGTTGCTTTAACCACCGCTAGTCTCCGTCACGTCCTTCTCTGGACATTGCCTGGCTGCCAGTGGCTTGAAAACTTGTCAAAGGTAGAACATCATAGGAAGAACAGAATACTGCTCGCGTAACGTCACATGATTAGACGGAGCAAAATTGCGCGTTTGTTAGCGAAAAAAGAAAGCATTTTGAAATCATTTTTATTTCGTATTTTATATTCCCCTTGTATTATACCTCTGCGTTATGTCTTAAGATTCTAGGTTTCTTATTTTCGGGTGTCACACTTCCATGAAAGTGATAGAATCGACCATTTGAAATAATGTGTTAGCTGTTTCAGCAGAATATTAAATTCTGTGGAATTTTTTTCTCATTAGAGAGCTTACTGAGGGAAACGTTTTGCGCAAAACTAAGAATTTTATGCTCTGAAATATTGTTAATCAATTCAAACACAGGGTAAGCTGTAGTTTAAAAGGTAGTGCAAATCTCTGACTTTTTTCTGAAGGAAACAGGTCACGGTGCGAAAGCTCTTTTTAATGTCCGCTGTACATGATACAAATTCAATCACACAAGTCCGTGTGCGTCCAATACCTGAAGATAGATTTGAAAGCGTCACAGTTTCCTCATTTCGTAATGATAAAAGGAGACGGATCGTGTCATTGGATGGCCTTGAACGTTCGAAAAAGCGTCGTCCTTCAGTTTTGATCATGGCTTTATGTGTTCTTCGATCAGTGATTTTGGGTCTCCTAAAGCATGTAGTGGCATTTTTTACGAAACCACTTCGTTTATCTTGAGCCATGTGACTCCAAGCGAGAGTTTCATTCCAGTGCGGAATGTGGGTGCGTAAAAACGATCTGTTAAACTTTGGCTGAAAGATATTTATGCAAAAATATTCTTTTGGCTTTTCTTCTTAAAAAGTAGACTTGAGATATACCTAAGTGTTCATTGTAATACTTGGTAGACTCATATACATATATAATAACACTAAAAGTTTAAGGGGTATATCAATGAATTATTGTTAGGAATTTTCTTAGGTAATTTTTAAATTTCAAGATGCCATCACATATATATTGAATGTCCATCATTCTTTCCACTGAGTTGCTAGCCTGGTTGCATGGGCTTGAGCTTGTGATGGAAATCTCAAGATAAAGAAAAGATGAATGAATGAAATTTACATTATTAAGCCCGTTTAGTTTTGAATTGAAAGTTCCTTCTAAATAATCATTAATTTTGATTCATTCTTGATTAATTTACTGTGTGATGTTCATTAAAACTTTCTTCTTACTACCAAAGCAAATGAATATTTGGTTTATTTTACTTTAGTATGTGTAATATGATTAATAAAGACTCATGAATTAGGTAAATTTTACATTTTCTTGATGAGAACTTGATTTAAAAATATTAAAAAACTAAACATAAACTTCTTGATTGGATGCTGTGTAGATGCCATTTTAATGCCTATTTAATCCTGTAGATAAAAATGTTTTTTAATGTTATGGACAAGCTCTGAATTTATTTGGAAAATCCAGGATGAATCTTTTTTATTGTGTTGAGAATGTTTTCAAGAGAAACATATTTTTCCTGAATATTGAATGTTGCTTATCTAAATCATATATGTAAATATATATTTTGATTGCTCATTTTAAACCAGCTTTACATAGCTTCTATTTGTTGCATCAGTCTTACAGAGAGGAGAAACATCCAAATTCTACACATATTCATGGCCTTGGTTGTAGAACGGTTTGAGTATTGTAGAATTTTAATGTTTACATTTCTGCAAGTATTAATTAATACTGGATGTACTCATTTTTGCAAGCCAAATTGTAGTAATCAATATACAGTATATGTATGGGTGAATGCTCTAGACATGTCTCAATATGGTGCTGTAATATGCTTTACCTCATGCTAAACAGACATTGCTTAATACATTAAATGCTATATTATGCACAATGTGTGCTATTTGTCATTTAAGTTGTTTTTATTTGTTACTTTTACTGCTCTGAAAGCTTATTTTGAATGATTTTGAGCTATTAACGATCAAGTATTTGGTAGTTTGTTGTTGTAATGTTGATGCATGGATGTGAATCATTTTAGTTTTCTTCTGTACATTTTTCAATCTACTGTTATATTTTTATCAAAGTTAAATTAATGACATAATGTAGCTATTGCTAAAAAGTTTCAAATTGAAGTTCTTTACAATGAAATTAAGTAGAGTAATTAAAAAATAAAATCTTTGTTAATGGATGCACAGCAGATTTTCATAGTTGACTCTAAAGTTCAAGAGTTGACTGAGATGTATCATTGATTCTGAAAAGTAATCTACTTTTGCATTTGTAAAGTCAATCTATTAAGTTTTGTTTTAAAAATATCAGTAAAAGTATGTTATGTAAGTTTCTTCTCTAACTTTCTTATAATTTCATGTGCAACATTGGACAGAAAGTAGAAAACTGTAAAACTTGCATAGAACGTCTGAAGATGTTACGTGATAAACTAAATTTTTGTCATATTTGTTTTCAAAATGTTCAAATTCTGCAACTGCTAAGAATATTTAGAGTAGACAATAGGTTATAATTGGTGTTTTTTCACTGTTTAGTAGCTACAAGTATGTATCAGCTTGTGGTGAGAGTTATGGGCATGGTCTTGTAGCGTATTGCCTGCTGGTTTGATTTCAAACTGAAGATGGTCAAGTCTTCACTGCCTAGGGTTGTAATTATTCTGTCAATAGAATAATTACTTTGCTCCTTATCAATGTTTGTATGTGAGTTTAAACAAATTTAAAGAAAACTGTCATTTATATGTTACTTAGAGCTTGTGTTTTCCTCTTATCTCCTAACTCGTTCCTCTGCCTCATTTCACCTTTCTTCTTACATCTGTGTTACAAGCTCATTTCAGTGTGGCATCCTTACAGTGCAGAATAATATTGCTGCATTTTCTATCTGAAGCTTATTTTAAAATAGTGTGAGTTGGATTGTGTAAATGAATTGAGCTAATTACATGTGAGTTATAAATCAAGTCCCAAGTGTGTTTTCTAGAGTTTGGAAATAGGTGTAGGCACCTGAGTTTAAATGTATTTCATGTATACCTAAGGATATTCTTACAATAAATCACTAGATTATGTTCTCAGATTTTACTGCCATTTATTTTTGTGAAATGTCAATCAGAAATGTTTATATTAATTTTTTTTCAGTTTTTCATGCAGTTACAAAATTTATGAGTAAGCTTTGTAAAATTTAATAAGTATGTGAAATGTTGAGTTATGAAAATATCTTGAAAAACAGCCTCCCCAGGCAGCTTGAAAACTCTCATTTATCAATATGATTCTCAGTGTAAAGCTTATGGCAAAATTGATGTGAGCATTGACACTTTATCACGAGCATTGCTAGGTGTTGAGGTTATGATGATAAATACTGAATCTTATTTAATTGATGTTGCCATGAGTGACTTGAGGCTTTGTGTAATTAATGTATGTTAGTGAGCAACTGGCTGTTCCTTCAGGGGGATACAACTATTGTATGTAATTAGCACTCACATGAGGGAAATGTAAGGTCCTGAGCTGAGAGTTAGGTAGGCCTTCTTTTTGTTGCAATAAAATGTTCTTTCGTTTTGTTAAGGATTATCTTTTTTTAGGTTCACTGCTGTCCTGTTTTTCAGCACCTCTGACTTTCTTCTTCAACTTTTATCTTGTTTCATTGCCTTCTTTCTTATCTGACTGTGTCTATGAGTATGAGATTCTTTGCAGGGGCACCCTTTGTGCATAGATTCCACGTTTCCTTAACTTCATACAAAATGGTGCCTTCATCCTTCCTCTCTTTGAAAATCTTTGTTGTGGTAAAGAGAGGTTAAAACTAATGTGTGATCAATCAGCAACTGGCTGTTCAATACTGGCCAAAGGTCTTTGCTTTCTCTATTAAATTTAAACTTCATTGCAGTAACGAATTAAGTTTAGCCTTAATTGAATAATTTTCAAGCATTGCTTGAGTGTGTGAATCATAAGTTTTCTAATTTAAAGCAAAATTAATTTGGATACCAACACTAATATGGGTTTCATGTTTTTTAATATGCTTGAATGCTGCAGGAAATAATTCCTTTGTGTATTCTCGTGAAAAAGAAGGCATGTTGTTTTTGATTTACTGTTGAAGAGTATTGCTAATAGGATATTTTGTAAATAGTTATATTATCTTGATATTGGAAAAAATTGTTTCTGCCTAGTCCATAGTTTGATTTATTAAAATTTGTTGCACTAGATCCAAGCAAAGTTATTACAAATGCAATGAAAATTCGCTGTTGAAAATATTTTTCTTCACTTTTGTGTTAGTCTAGACTAGGTAATCTTATCTTTTCTCTAACTTTTGCAGCTCATTTTTTTCAGACATTCCATTTTGATAGATTTGCTGTTTCTATGGATTAGCATTTACTACTTCCTGTTTTGTGCTCTAGTGGGCATAAAACAATTCAGATATAATGAGTTCTTCATTAAAATTTTCACAGTTGCAAATTTGATAACACACACTTGTTGGTTAGTATTGTATTTATTTGGTCATTGCATTTACCTTGAGTATTTTCTAATTTTTAGCTTTAAAATCACTTCAAAAAAGTCAAATGATAATTTACAATCCAAAATAGTTTTTTCTTGTCATGCACATCAGTTACATTACAGTTGTCTAATACAATGCTACATTGGAAAAATATTCCAAGTCTTTTTACTACTCCTTAAAGCAATTTATCCTGTGGGTCATAAATAGGCTTCTTGTATATGAGCCCTATGCTCAAGTTCATAGTGTGGTGTGTGCCAGCATGAGTGTTCAGATGATAGTAAATATCTACGTGTATGGATACCTTATTAGTTGCATTTATTTAATTTTTTTTTTAAATCATAGCTCTGGTTTATTTATTAGATTATTATTTGTCATAGAAAATGGAATATGGTATCGTCACACATAAAGGCAGTTTTCTTCAAACTAAGGTTACATTGATGTCTGAATTTTATCCTTGAATGAAGCCAGTGATATCACATTCTCATAATATTGATGCTTTAGAAATGGTTGCAACAGCTACCCATCTGCACAGTTTGTCTGCATATTTTCACTATCCGTGTGAGAAATTTATGTTTTCTATTAGATCTTCTTGCATGTAGTTTCCATGTTATTTGTTGTAGGACTGAAATTAACAGTTGCTGGGAAGCCTACGTATTGTACACTGACGTGATTTCATCACACGGCTCAGATTTATGTGGTTCAAATTCAAATGGGGAGTGATTAATTCATTTTAAGGCTGCAGGTCATTATGGTCCCGTTCTAATGAAACTCCGGGGGGTGTCACTTATGCAAATCGCCTAGCTAGGGCTACATAGTGAAGGTTCGGGGCTGCTGAATATCTTAGCAGGCCTCCACGGCTGCCTCTATGGCAAGGGCTGGGTTGGTGGGACGCTCAGCTTCTAACTCGGAACGCTTACGTCTTCATTTAAACGTCTTGAATTTATCTCAACTCTTCTTTACCTGTAATGAGAACATTTTTGGCCGAGTCGTTCGTACGAAATGTTTCTTACCTTCAATGAAAACATTTTTTGCTGAGTCTTTCATACGGAATGTTTCTTACCTTCAATGAAAACATTTTTTGCTGAGTCTTTCATACGGAATGTTTCTTATCAAATAGATTTGAGTACTTAATTTAAAAGTTTCATCAATAAATTAAAACATAGTTGTCAGTACAACAGTTCAAGAGGACAAAATATCTTTTTCCCAACTTGCCAAATAGACGAATTTTGCTCTAATAGTGCAGCCCATTCCGTTCTCGAAGCTTTATATTTTGACAGTTTAGCTCCTTCCGTTCCGAAACTTCTAGTTAAATATCGGTGGCTGCTGTTTGCTGAGCAGTACTGGGTTCAGCATAGAGTTTCGTTTACTGGTCAGGTTATGCTGTGTTGAAATGTAAAAATATCAGCGCCGGGTTTCTGGTGATTTGCAAAGTTTACGTTTCCATTGAATAGTAACATTGACATAGAACCAAGAAAGCAGAACGCAGAGTCCCGCATCATTCCGCCAATTACTTGACAAAATGTTATCTAGCTTCAGTCTTGCTTTACTTAGCTCGACACACACGTTTTCTTTTTCTTCGTTTCCTCACCAATCCGACGGACGTGCTTCAGCACCGCGTGCGCTTCGACCCATTATACATTGACTTTGCTATTATTGTTCTCGTATTTTAATTGTGGGGAATAAGCGCCAGCGTGTGCACAAAAACTGATTGCCAGTTGTTGGTAAGTTTTTTGAGATTTTAGATTTTTCTTGAATATTCGTGACACCGAAGTGATCTACTCCTGACGCTTATTGCAGGCCCGAACCTACTCGCTGATTTGGAACTCGAGCACCAATTGGGCGGAGCTGTTACTCTTAGGTGAGAATTGCTTCACTGCCTACCGATGTGCGACACCTACCATCTTACTACCAATGGTAGCCTATACATGCATCTTAGGAACCGATGTTTGAGTCAATTGGTTGTTCCACTTGTGCACGCTCGGTCTCTATTACTATCAGCTTCAAGTAACATAACCCTTCACAGTGAGATAACTATTTTATCTATGGGAATTAGCACTCCCAAGGGGATTATGCGAGGTGCCGAGCTAAAGGTCAGGTAGACCTTCCTTTGGTTGAAATAGATTTTTTTTGTTTTGTTACGGACCATCGTTTGCTGCTGTCCTGTTTTTCAGCACCTACTACTTTCTTCTTCAACTTCTATCTTGTTTCATAAACTTCTTCCCTAACTTACCGTTTCTATTCCCCTCAGGGGGATACAATTATTGTATCTATGGGAATTAGCGCTCCCAGGGGGGCAATGTGAGGGCCCGAGCTAAAGGTTAGGTAGGCTTTCTTTTTATTAAAATAACATAGGTTTTTGTTTTGTTACGGACCAACTTCTTTTCGGTTCACTGCTGTCCTGTTTTTTCAACACCTACTACTTTCTTCTTCAACTTTGATCTTGTTTCATGAACTTCTTTCTTATTTTACTGTTTCTATGCCCTTTCTGCATGGATTCCACGTTCCCTTAACTCCATACTAAATGGTGCCTTCTTCCTTCCTCTCTTTGGATCGCCTTTGTTGCGGATAGGGAGGCTTAAATTAACTAATAATCTAATCTAATCTACCGTTTCTATCCCATTGTGCATTGATTCCACATTCCCTTCAGTCCATAATGAATGGCGCCTTCCTCTCTTTGGGACTATTTTCTTGCGGTTAAGGAGACTAAAACTGAAATCTAATCTTTAAATGACAAAAAATAAATAGAAATTTTGTTTTATAGTTATACCAAACAAAAGCACTCGCACAATAACTAGGCATCGCAAATCATCGTCTTTAGTGTGCCTGTTCTTGTAGAGGTATTTGAGGCTATGAAATGAAGAAATTTAATGTAATGCGTAACTTGCCTTTGATTTCACAGAGTCCGCACTGATCTATGTTTGTGCTTGTGTTTTTTCGTGCTGCTCAAGTTTTACCTTTCCTGGCTATTCATGTGAGACGCACTCATTGCATTCGCATTCTTTTATGCTCAAAAGGGTAGAATATTTAGGTTTATTCACTATGGACACGCTAGTGTGTCTTTTGCTCTGTGGGAGAATGCAAATGCGGACCTCGATAAGAAGAGCGTTCGGTGATGCTGTGCCGTAATGGGCGCTCGAAAGGCTCGCAATTTCGTTACCCGAATTTTCCACGCATCAATATTCCAGGGTTTGATTAAGCAGTCACGCCTACTTCAGTCGCTTGTTTATGCAGTTCAGTATGATGTAGTTGCTTGTTTCAGTTTTGCTGGCTGTCTTCATATAGATTCTATAACAGAATATCCGTAGGACATCCGACAACTTACTTGCGTTCATGTTTCTTCATGCAAGTGTTGGATGTATGGGAAGAGTGTGTTCTTCTTTCTTAATATGGTTAATTTTCAAGTAATCTGAGTCTCATTATGGGAAGCGAGACTTTCGTAAGAAATTCATCTGTTAAAAATACCGTATGTCGTTGGTATATTGTGATAACTCCCTCAAGCCGCAAATACTTGGGCCGAGTTGAATACGCCGGGCTTCGCTGTGTACTGTTTGCTGTGGTGCCACATATCCTCCTGCCGCCCCGTGGGTGTGTGCGCATGTGTGCCACATCTCATCGAGGTCTACTTTTTCTGGTACTGTTTCCTGCTTAGTGTTTCTAAGGAAATATTCCTGGATGAATGAAACTATCTTGCTCCTTATTTTAGTTTTATGGGTTAAAAAAACGCATTGAATCTATCGATTGAGCCTTACGTGACCGTATCATGTCTAATATTTGAGGCTTCAAGGCGCAATATCGATTTTGAATATATGCTGTTTTTAGAGTGCTTTCATGACTTAGAGTAGAGTGTAACATGAAACAGTTTGTGTTCATTACCATTTCAACAACGCACATCGAAAACAGGACCGAGTAATCAGTTAAACGAGGCGACAACGCGCCGTATTCAGCGCGTTGATTTTGGACTAGTTTATCATTTGATGGTAGCGCTGGGGGGGCCGGAATAATTTGATGGAAGTGAGCACAGTTGTGCAGTGACATCCTCGCTCGGCGATATGGAAGGTAACTTCGTTTACCGTGCTTGTGTCGCTCACAAATGGTGCGTTCATTACGCTGCTTGTGCTTTTGTGAGCTCTCATGTGCCAGTTGGGGCAGGCGTGTTTTGTGGGTCTTCTGTTATGTTTTATTTATTCTCGATGTATTTGTTGCCGCACATGCTAAAGAAATGGGTAATAACGGGAGATGCGTGTACTTCTGGTGATGACAGGTGTGTCTCGTGTGTTCAGTTTTGTTTTATTTATTCTCGATGTATGTGTTGCCGCACATGATGCAGTAATGGGTAATAACGTGAGATGCGTGTACTTCTAAGTGATGGCTTATGATAATTTTTTCTGTGCTTAGAAGATTTACAGCCTCATTCATCTGAATGTATATTTCTTTTAACCGAGGATGTTTTCTCTGATGCTTCAAAGTCGGCTTCATTGGAAACAACGAGCGAAATTTGATAAACAGCTAATAGCTGTACCCTGAAAGACGTAAACCTAAGAAGATTGCACAATTTAGCTTCGCTCATCAAATTTTATTGCATCCCACACTCTGTCGCCTCTGTTACATTTTTAAGCATCTGAACTGGGGGAAGTAAATAATTCGTGAGTTTTGTATCGATGGCTGACATGTAATGCAGCGACCTCCCGAAGCATGCGCTCTCTTGTCATGAATACTTCGCTTATATCGCTCGAGCAATGTTCCTTTCGCGCTGCAGGATGCGCTGAGTAACGCGTGCAAACCTGCAACAGTAATGTGTGTGTATATGTTTACGAGGGGCATATACGGACTTCTAACACGTCATTCCAGTCGTTTCTTAATTATTCAAAACCACTCCGCAGTCCCACGAACCGAAGTGCGTTCTTGATTCGTGTATTAATATCTGGTAAGTAACATCGTATGTGAATTTAAATGAGTTAGGCAGCTTGTCTTTACGCCTGAATTCAAGTTTCGAATATTAACGTTGTAATTTTCCGTGTTTTAGACGCTCAAATTTGAATCCATAGCTGCCTCAGGGATTTCCAATTGCACTGTTTGTTGCTCGAAGGTTAGTTTGGAGTTGGTAACAATCGTATTAGTGTGTTTTTTTTTAAATTCTTTTCTTCTGATGTATTTTTCAATACTTCGCACAAGTGAGGCTCGTCAGCCAGTGTGTAGTTTCTTCTTTTTCGTGCATGTTTTCTGGAATTTAAATGTCTTCTAAACTTCCCTGATTTTTGTTTGGGAGGAGGGGGGAGGGGTCTGGTTTGGGGTATTCTGTGCTTATTTGCAAACCATGATTTTCTACAATGCCAAAGCAAATATTTTTAATGCTTATAAATTCATTTTATCTGTTTGGTTACGCATTTTAAGTGAGTTGAAAAGTATTTTTTTCGAATTTCCATCTAGTTTTGCTCTGTTACTGTTACTCGGCCAAGGCTAGTCCCGCGCCCGTTTAGCATGCTATTAAAAGCAGCATTCCATAGGACGCATTGTGCGTGGGATTGGGGAGCGGAACGAAATATTTCGCAGTTCCTGATTTAGTCAGCGAACTTCCAGGTGAGTCCGCGAGCTGGAGATGTGCTGAAAGATATTGTGCTGTGCGTAAATTGGGCCATATGTGTCCAACTAGGTTAATTGCTCCTTCACGTACTGGTATAAATGAATATTTCATGTTTCGCGACCTCTTTAAGAAATAACTGTCATCATATGAGGTGAAATGTATTCGTACAAATGTATTTCCATTTTTCTTAGGAAGAATAAAAATGTATTCGAGCATTGAAGTCGATTTCCCAATTCTCCTACTGACAACCTATCTAAACCAACCGTAACAACTGCGGGAACGCGGTGAACGTGTTAGGCAGCGTACTTGTGACGTACGGTACTCGTATTTATTCTTCATAGATAGGCTTCGCTCTTCATTGCTTGTGATTGTGGTACCTTTTTAGCGTAGATTCTCTTGTAACTGCCTAGGACTGTATTCCGCTGACAAAGTCAGAACTACAGTTCTTTCATGAACACTATTTTTATATAAACAGTTCAAATGGCTATCTTTTATTGAATTTCAGTCAGTATAAAATTGCATTTGAAATAGCAAAAAAATCAATCATTGTGTAGGGTTCAGATATCCAATTTACTGGGTGAAAACAAAGACTGGTGGCATTACTTATAACTGTTTATTATCTTAAAAGTAGTTTTCGCTTTTTAAGCAGTGCAATTTGAAGCGATGGTTGAGTTCATGCTAATTCTTTTTGCGTCTCATTTTGGAAACGTTACTTGGAACCGGGTGGTATCTTGCCTGTTTGCTAAAATACATTCTCTTCTTGCGGAGCAATAGAAAACCGTCGATGTCTCAAGTTTTTTTGGAATTAAAAACGTTCAGGGACCGGAAAAACCTCGGATCCATTATACATAGCTTGTATATTGTGTTAGCATTTTTCTCACTAATAAAGTAGCCGTTAGAAGATATAGCAATAGATTATTTTGCGAATTAAGGGGGTCCTCCCAGGCCCCTGTCGGTCCGGTCCGATGAGCATTTTTCATGCTTTTGTTGAAAAAAGACCCTTATGTGGTGGACTATTCGGTCCTAAAATTTTATGGCGATACGGACACTACTGTAGATCCCCCCCGTCAGGGGGGTGTAAGGGGACCAAAAATTCCGAATTTTCGACCCCGTTTCGACCTCGTATAAAAAGAAAACAAAACGGGAAATGGAACATTTTCTACTGTAACTTTGTTTGCAATCCTTCAAGGATTCTAAAACTGTCTTTGGTTTTGTTCTAGCATAAAAACTCAATGACAGATTCTTTTGAAATTTCAATAAAAATGAACTCAAAACCAATGTGTCAAATTTTTTCAAAAAACTAAGGCCTGAATCGAAAAAATAAATAGAACTTGTGTTTCTTTTGAAAAGTTAGATATTTTAGTCAAATTTCATAAGAATCAGACTACAAGTATAAAATTTCATAATTTGTATAAAAAAATTTAATTTTTTCTATTTTTTTTCTATTTTTTATTTTCAAAGTACAAATCACAGTGTGAATATGAAGTTATGCATGGAGATTATCGAAATAAAAATGAAAACGGCATTCAATTACATAAATTGTCCTTATATTACACTTCAACAAAAAATTTTGTTTTTTTGGCTTAGACCCAAAACCTCTAATTTTCAACGTTCAAAAGAATAGAAGTCATCGAGTTTTTATGCTAGGAAGAAAAAAAGACAGTTTTAGAATCCTTGGAACATTTCTAACAAAGTTATATTGCCACTTTTTACATTTTTCTATTTGCTTTTTGTATCATAGCTCAAATCCAAAAATTTTGGTATTTTTTATATATTGGTCAAATATCACATATATAAAAAAAATCAAATACAAAATTTCTGAATATATCTTTGTTAGAAATGTTCCAAGGATTCCAAAACTGTGAATTTGTTCTAGCATAAAATCTCAATGACTTCTATTCTTTTGAAATAGGTATATAAATGACCCTAAAAACTAATATTTCAAATTTTTCAGAAAAACTAAGGCGTAAATCAAAAAATTTCATGATTCAAATATGTTTTTCTTGCAAAAATACATATACTGACCAATTTTCAGACCAATCGGATAAAATTTTTTTTTTCCGTGGATCCCCTTAAGCTGCAGGTAATTGTTCCTCAGCAATTTCATGGTTGTATTGATCAACTTTCTCATTCTAACCGTTGGTCGTCTGCTATTGTAGCTCCTTTTTATTGCAGTTAAGCTATTTGGAAGCGCAGGCATCTTTCCAAGTCGTTGCAATGTTTTTATTGCGGTATTAAGCTATTTGGGAAGCGCCTCTTTTCAAATATTTGAGGGTTGGTGAAGACGGTGCCGTCAAACTTGAGTTTCCGTCGCCGCAAATCCGGCGTGCAAACGTCCACTGACGGGAGGGAGTGCACCACAGAAGGGATTTGCGCTTATCACGGTATCTGCTCTGCGCTGCGCCCGGCTCTGCGTGAGGGCAGGGTTCATTTCGGAGGCTGGAGCGCCCTGCGGCTCCGGGTTTAGTTTTATGGTGCTGTATCGGCTGTGATTTATGTTCCCTTATCCTAACGCTCGGCTAACCTCATAACGGCTCTCTTTCTGAAGGATACCAGGGTGAAACTAGGCTCGATACTCGTTGATGACGTTTTTTTGGGGGTTTGGGAATTTGTGCAATATGGTCGAGTTCGAAGTTTTATGTAGTCCCGTGTGTACATACGATAATTAAACTCATTATTGTAATGGAAAGTCGTAGCACCTATCAAGGATGTGAATTCCCGTTTGCCAAATTTCATTACACCTTTTCTGTGGAGAGTTTAGTCTCACTGCGATGTGCGCTGCTGCGCCGTCCGATTTCTCCTCTTCAGTCGTCTTGTTCAGTGCTGGCTGGCGTTCCAGGAGAGCATTTCTACGTTAGACTCACAATGGCTCAAGTATGAGTGACTTCTAAGTTCTATTGAACATTTCTGGGAACATAACCGGCTATCTCAGCGATCACATCCTTCGTAAGTGTGTAAATGTTGCGTCAAGAAGTAGGTTGGAGAAAAAACAGTCAGTGAAAATTTTTTCATTCGAAATTTTACCGTCAAGAGCAAAATTCTGTTAACGAGGCACCAAAGTTGACTTATACTACATAATTCGAATCAAATTCATTTTATGTCAACATTGTAAGCCAAGATGACCTCACACAGCATCCAATTGCTGTACAACCTTTGTACTCTTTTCCTATCATCAAAGAGCACATGACAAACGTTTCATTACTGAAAAATTGCCTGCGTTATTTAGCCTGTGTTGTTGAGTACGATAGCCTCACATTTATTTTGAGTATTTTAAAATTATTTCTTCTAAAATGCATAAGCATTTAAGAAATAATAAATGAGTGAATATTTTTGCTGTTCCTAATTTTTTTCACGTAAGGCCACGGATGAAATCGATAGATTCTAACATTTTGTTCTCAGATTAGATGTGAAGAAGCAGGTCAGTCATTAAATGCTTTAAATTGTTGTCTGTTTATGAACCAGGGGGAAAATTCAGATCCCGAGCTGAAGGTTTGGTAAGCTTTCATTTGTTTTGAAATTGAGAAGATTTTGTTTTTTGGACGATCTTTTTTTTTCGGTTCACTGCTATGTTTTTCAGTTGACTTTCTTCTTCAACTTTAAACTTGTTTTGTGAGCTTCCTTCACAACTTACTCTTTTGTATGCGCAAGGAATTTTGTGTTGGAAGACACCTTGTGCATTAAGTCCATATTCCCTTAACTTTACTAAATGGTGCTTTCCTACTTCCTTCCCTCGGAACGTCTTTGTTGTGGTTAGGAAAGCTTAAACTTATGTCTTTTATCAAATTTTGGTGACGGATTGTCTTTTTTCTGTTCATTCATTTTTTTTTTAACTATGTTGTACTTTTTTTATTAACTTGTATCTTGTTTCATGTATTTTATTTTCAATTCACTGTTTATATATGTGCGAGGTGTAAGCACACCATGTGCATAGGTTCTCTGTTTCCTTAATTCTATCTTAAGTTCTGCCCTCCTCTTGCCTTACTTGGGAACACCTTTATTGTGATTAGGGAGGTGTGAACTAAATTATAATCGTATCTAAAACCCCAGTGCGCATCATTTTCTTAGTCTGACTGATTTACTCACAGTAATGGTGACTTTTATGGTATGAAATACTTCGTACTGGCGGGCATTTCACTCGGTGTGGCATCTGTTTGCTCTCGGACCGAGCGAACACTCCTACAGTATATGATGGTACGAATTCACACTCTTCTCGGACGTCAGTAACTCACCATTTTAACGTGAGACTGAAGCACAATGACTTCCTCAATTTGCGGTTTTACTTTTTTAACTTGGGTAATTACCTCTCTATCTACTTTTTGTTGCTCTTTCGTATTGTGTTAGTGCGTATGCATTTTTTTTTGAGGAGGGGGGAGTTCAACTCAGATAATTCTGTGCTGGTAACGAATTAAGAAGCCCTATTTTTCAAAATCTGAACGTGCTCATAGCTGCCCGGCTGAGCACCAACACAACTGCCTCCGGAGATAACGACCCAGAAGAAGCAAGTTCATTACTTTACAGTGAAGTCCATGGAAAAAGATAGAAAGAAAGATTGTTTTTTGCCTTTTCCTTTGTGTTTGGTTTCACAGCCCGCATCTTGTGGTTTCCTCTTCATGCCTTATGTTCAGCATCGCTCTTCTCAAGCTTTTGATACGCCGTGATGTGCGGGGATGGAACTGAAGAAAGAGTAATTTTCAAAATTCAGATAAGATACTGGAACTCAACTTTAATTGGTGAAGATTAACTTGAGGGAATAAATAACTTTAAAGCATTTCTGTTTTAACATATCGTGGAAGCAGTGAATTAAAATAATGAACGTTAATTAAAGGGAATAATCAACTTGAAAGCAGTTCTATCTCAACATATTGTGGAAGCAGTGTTGAGATTTATTGATTAGATCAGTCAGTTGACACGTTTCTACACGCAGGGCTCAGAATATTTCATTCTAGGTAGATTTCCCATCGGGAACGCCCGTCTGACATTTCCCCTGACCTTTCGAGAAAATCTTATCAGGCTGAACGTACTATTTGCTGGTTACGTTTTTCTGTACTGCAGGTTGTCGTTTTGACTTGCACAATGAATATTCTAGTGCAGCTCCTCTCCTTTCGGTGGCCTATCGACTACAGAAAGGTCTTCAAGTTTTACACCTGTCAATTATTCTATTCAAGGGGCTTGTCATTTTTATCAAACGTAGGAGGGTCGGTGCTGAACGGATTGTTAGAAACTTCGATAACTTCGCCGAGTACCTTCGTCAGTGCTGGGTTATCGTTGAATTTCCGTTTAAATGATGCTAGCAAGTTGACGTTGAATATTTGAATTTAAAACAGACCAGATGTTCTTGATTTTGAAAAATAGAATCCAGCATTATTGTCATTTAAGCAAATTGGCACGCATTAAAACATGTGTTTCATATTTACACTGAGTTCGGAAAAGGTAAATGAGGTAAACTGTGCATGAAGAGTAAACCTACCCGTTGTGAATCCATAGATTTTGTAACTTACCTTAGTACAGATAATTTATTAATTTAATTTCGAAAATGAGGCAAGGAAGAGTGCGAATTCACGTGGGCTCATCAAGTTCTGGGAAGTTTAACGTTTAACCTTTTGTTTGCTTTGGGTACTGTTGATCATCTTTAAAATGTGTTGAATCTCCTAAAATGTTAGGTCCCGGGCAGAGAGTAAGGTAGGAGGCCTTATTGTTGTTGAAGTTGAATAATTTTCAGTTGTGTTAGGGACCATATTTTTTCGGCTCACTGCTGTCTTGTTTTTCTGCACCTATTCAACTTTTATCTTCTTTCCTAACCTTCCTTTTAAACTTCCGTTTCTATACGGAGGGGATCCTATGCGGGAACACACTGTGTGCATAGATTCCGCGTTCCCTTAACTCCGTCCTAAATAGTGTCTTCATCCTACCTCTCTTTGAACATCTGTGTTATAGTAAGGGAGGCTAAAACTTGTTGATAATCAATCCATGTTGAATCTTCTTCCATTAACCCATTTCTGAAATGATTAATTCGTATTTGATTAAATAATAACGTATGAACTAAAGCACCGTCCATTGTGTCGATTGTCGCTTTGTTACTGAGTGCTCGTGTGAATATTATTTGTAGGCTGAACTGTGGGACGATTTCATTGCGCTAAGTGACGTGAGTTGTGCGTGTGAAAGAATTGCGTGGGCTGGAACGTACACACGAACGCACACCGAGCCCGAGGCTACAGCTAAGACTGCCTTGCTCATTTGATGCTATGGTCTCGAGATTGTTTCACGTCAATTTTATGCCTGAATTTGAAGAAGGAAGCGAATTAGAATTTTTAGTAGTGTTGTAGCTTATGCTTGAATATTTTTTCGAAGTTGAGATCTGCAATTTTAGTGTGTAGTGGCATACAGTTTCATTGAGCAAAACTAAAGAGCGTGTTCGCTTACCTAGATATGGAAACGTTCTTTAACATTTAGAGGTGTATCACCTAGGGGTTGTAGGATGGAAGCCTCTCACCGTGCACCACGCCTCATGTTCGTCGTCTCACTTGGGGTATCCCAGCTTCTCTGTTATCCGACTCTACCAGCTAGTTTCATTCTTTGGCTGTGTGCGGACGGTTTTCGCTGTGTACGTTATTGGCTCATGAACGTGTCTGGAGGACGCGCATGTGTGCGAGCAGAATTCCGGACCCGCGCGCTTTCTGAGAGCTGGGCGGAGTTGCCAGGTTGACAGAGAGCGCTATGGGGCTGCCGCGCGTCGCTAGCGCGACGTTTGGGCGCGGTTTCTCATTGGTGCGCGTTGCGCATGATCAGAGGCACCGGCTCTGTTCTCCTCATACTAAACTTGTACCGATGAGTTTCGGCCGCTCCACTTGCTATTGGACGACGAGCTAAAATTTCAGCTCGCACCTAGATATTCGTTCGCTTCTCCTGGAGTCCTCGAATTTATTCAGAATGAAACATGTGTTTTAAATGAGCACGGATTTTCCTCTTTTTTATAAGAGTACTCCGAGCTCGCATGGTGTCATTGGCTCACGTTTCCTGCGTGCTTTCGTCATAGACCTTTCTATTTCGTTTTCTGCACTGCGACACATTTACTTGGTTCTTTTAGGATCTCATATTTTTCATCACGATCCTGCGCAATTCTCGCTACCGATGAGCGTCGTGTCGTATATTATGTTTTATTTTGAAATGTTTCATATACACCGATGATCGCAGTCTCTTCTGGATGTCGCACATATTTTGCCGTGAGCTTGCATGTTATCCTTGTTTCTCCTTCGCTCCCCTCCTCTCCCCCTCCCCCCCCCCC
>JACJUY010012638.1:2020-17133 GCA_014220935.1 Platorchestia sp. MABIK | reverse complement strand
ATCAAATTCTTGAATTTCGAGAGCCAAGGTTTTCTGAAGAACAGATTTTTTCGCTACGGCAGCAGCTCGCTGTTCAGCCAAATGAATCTTCGACGACGACGTAGAAACTGTACTCCGTGAAGTTCTTGAGGCGACCACTGACCTAACCACACCCGCCAACGGCTGATCGATAACCTGTTGTACGGTCTCTCTGAATTGAGAAATCTCTTCTTTGTGGAGTTCCAACCAATCTTCATGCTTTTCATGGCACGCCTCGTAGAGCCTCTCTACTCTCCTCAGAGACTCGGTGTACAAGGATCTAATGGACGCCAAGTTATTTTCCGGGTCGCCAAGCAGTGCTTCAATCTCGTGCTTTATACGAGTCACCGACGCTAATTTAGCCGAGGGTGGATCACTAGCCGCTGGCAGCGCTTTGCCTGGCGGAGGGCGTACAGTTGCCATAGCTTCACCGTAGTTTCAGAATTTTCATAATATTCACCACGTTCACCACAAAAAAGGCCTTCACCACCAATGCACATTAGAATGATTATATGCACCAGTATGTAATGTTTATGACTAAATGTAGGGTCTAATTCACGCCTACATGGGGAGAGCATCGGAGTCAGGAATTTGCCAGGTCGTGCGACTTCGCATCTCCCTAACTCTACGACCTGATTCGTTGTACAATGTCTATCAAACACGTGTAGCAGCAATCCTTTATTGATACTACAAACAGGTCATAAACATTGGTCTGGAAAGAGACATGAAATTACACAAGCGAAAATACAATACATGAATAAAGAAGAAACTAGAGAAATTGAATTATAAAATACCTATCGCGCAGCGACACAGACGTCCCGACCGAAGTGCAACATGTGCAACAGCGGCGAGGCAACCGAGCCCTGCGCTAACTAATGCGAAGTGACAAGGACAGACCGAAAGGCAACGAAGTTCAAACTCCTTAGAACATAAAGGGTCGCGCTGTTCTGTCGATGACAGAACGGCGGCAACATTGACTATCGAAAAGCATTCGATTGTGTGGACCATAACATATTACTCTCGAAACTACATTGTTATGGCATTCGAGGAGTTGCCCATGATTTGTTCAGATCATACCTAACAAATCGGAAGCAATACGTTGTCATTGACGATACAAAATCGGACCCACAGACAATCAGCCATGGAGTTCCACAAGGATCTGTGCTAGGGCCTCTCCTATTTCTGATTTTTATCAATGATATTATCAAATCTACATCATTTTTCAAATTCATACTTTTTGCTAATGACAGCACGCTTTCTGCGGTCCTTCCAAACCAAAATCCTGCTCTGATTGCGGAGAGTATAAATAATGAACTTCGTATGGTTTCATTGAGGCTTAAAGCCAATAAAATAAGCCTTAATATCGATGAAACAAAATTTTTACATTCTCATCCAAGAAAAATATATATCTCCCACGCATTACAATTGGCGAAAGTGAAATCAAAGCAACCAACTCATGTAAGTTCCTGGGCATCATAATAGATAAACATTTGAACTTCAAAGACACATCGCTCATTTAGTTCTAAGTTATCAAAATCCATTGGAATCCTAAATAAAGTTTAAAATTTTCTACCTGAAGCAGCTTTACAAATGCTCTACCGAACGCTCATTTCACCATACTTTCAATACGGAATAGAAGCATGGCACGGAACTGATAAAAATAAAACCAATATACTTTTTACTCTGCAAAAAAAGAGCCATCAGAGCGGTGAAGAACTTAGAATATAATGCTCACAAATGATTCAATCAAAAATTTACGAGTACTTAAACTTTCGGATCTCTACAAAATCTCCATTTGTGATTTCATTTACAAAACAATACCAAATGATGGTGACAATAGCCTACAACAATTATTAACTGCGCAAACTGGTCATCACGACCATTTAACCTGCAATAGAAGTAAATTCATGCTTCCTTATTATTCAAGGGCCCGGTCGCACCTCTTCGTTCGAACTAAAACTTGGAACTCAATCCCTGCGGAGATCCGTGAAAGGAATTTTTACAAGGCATTCAAAAGAAATCTTGAGGCTCACTTCCTATCAGAATACAAGTCATGTAAGATGACCAAGTCAAATCTTGTCTCATACATTACTGGTCCAAATAATGTAATTTGCCACGGGTAATATCGCCGATCTTCAGTCTGCTCCTAAATCGCCTATCGAATATACTGTTAAATCTAGTCCATGTGAACTATATTGTATGAACTATATTGTAAAATGAAGCATCTAATGTCTAGTTAATTATCTCATTGATCAATCTAAATGCGAAACTAGGTTAAGTGAATTTGGTTAAACATTATTGGAGGCCTTAGAATAACGTGAATGGTAGGACGCCCTAGAAGTCGCTAAAGTTATTTGCGCCCACAGGTAGCTATACTCAAATATGACCATTGTACTAGACTTAAGAAACATTCTACCTCTGTATCACTTGTGGTAAATAAATTAAATTTAGTGTTTAAATTGTTGAAATATGTATGTAGGCATTGACTGGCGTCACGCAGGCGACCACTCAACTTCAAGGAGACGGTCCCGGTAGAAATCTGAAGGACTAGTGATTTTCGGTTTCTAAATTCACCTAACAGAGAATTTTCTTGCGCACCCAACGATCTAATTGGCTCTCAAGTACGTGCATTGGTTGTCTCATAGACGGGGTAGAAGACGCGCACTAGCGTAACCTTAGCGCGCGCCTATGGACGGGTGATCTCCTCCTCCCCCTGTATTACAAGTCAGTTTTGGGCGTTCCTTTACGGGAATACCAAGAGAGTTTATCAACGGCCTTGATTGAAATGCTTCTAGCATTCTAACACTCAGTGAAAAATAATGATGATGCAACTAGTGTTTGTTTTGAGTCCGGCTGCTCTGAGTTTTCAGCTAACTAGCTTGTTGTATAAACATCTAATCGCCTCCCGTAGTTTTGAAGGTACAGGAATAGCAAATATATCAATCGAAAAGGCTTAAAAAGAGCTACACAGCACTATAGTTGAAACAAAAAAAATTAGTTTGAAAATGTAGAACAAAAATTTTTTTACAATGAAATGTTTGACAATGTAAAAAAACACAGTTTTGAAAGTACAGGAATGGCAATTATATCAACCGATAGGGAACAAAAAAGGCTATAAATCCCTAAAGTTTGTGCGTAAAAAATGACTTGGTTAGGAAATTAGGGGAAAAATACAAATTTCATTTTGGAAAAACGGCTGTCCTGAACACTTGCAATTTCCCATTTTAAAATTATTCTTCATCCACAATTTTTGGAGTACAAGAATGGAAAGTATATCATTTGATAGAGTTTAGCAAACTCTATCGATAAGGGCGATTTGATCTTTGAAATATTTGTTATTTTGAAAATTATGCTACACGAAAAGAAGAGAAACGAGAAAAGCAAGTCAAATTTTTTTCAAAAAATCACTACAATTAAAAAAAAAGATTATCGGAAATTCAATCGCCCTTATCGTTAGAGAACTCAATAAACTATCTATAAACAAATTGCCGGTTCTGTAGCTTCAAAACTGTACGACAAGAAAAACTTTCCCTGGATCCCAATTTTGACGGTTATAAAAAAAATTTTTTGATGCAGATGCGAAAAAAACCTCAATCATAAAATAATCGCTAAATCATTTCACACCTGAAGTGGAAATTTCAGAAAAATCCATCCAGAAATGACAGACTTTTTTTTAGCGGGACTGTCTCCTCAAGGAAGGGAGCGACGCAACACGTGAGCGGTGCAGTCGCCGGTCAAATGAGCCTAACCTCGTTCAAAATCTTCCGAAGTAGTTTCACGTAAACTGCGCGTATTCTTCTATAGTGTCGCTTTAAAAACGTCGATCACTCTGACATTAACAAGAAAAGAGCAACTGAGAAGTATGTAATGACAGCATTTACATCTTGAAACACTTTTATTGCGTACATGAACTGTCGCAAATCCAGCCATTGCTCGTTGCTGAAGTCCTATGCAAGACAGCCAATACCTTGCACAATAAAGGACAAAGGCTTTTATTAATTTAACAGAGCCTAAAAGGCAATAACGCTGGCAATTTATGACAAAGCGGAGCAATGGCGGGGGTGCTTCACTTCCTTGGCGACTATTATCAGCGAACTTAATTAAATCGTTCGTTTCATCTTCTTGCTCGAGTCCGAAGCCACAGACACTGTTTCGAGCAAGTTGTGGAGGTGGCCGCGGTCTGTTGCCACCTCAGTCTCAACCAGGTCGTCGCCGCGAGTGCATCTAACTTGTGCTATGCGGGTTCTGGCCTCTACCGACCCCTGCATCCGGGACTCAGTGTCCTTGATAGCCGGTATATTGAAGACGTATTCGCCTGAATATTTTCTTCGAAGATACTAAGGTGAGCCTCCTTTCCTTTGTTACGCTAGTCATAAAACTTGCCATTAAATTACAGCGTTCCCTGACCCCTCTATGGGTGTTAGGTAAGTCTATGTCTTCAGTGTTCGTTAATTCGTAAAAGTTAAGCCGCACGGTCGGGCGGCGGGACAGAACTAATCGTGGTTGAATGGCTACTTCAGTTACGCTCAGCGGTGCTGCTCAATTCAAGCTATTAAGTGACGGAACACCCAATATTTGACGAACTACATAACTGATTCCTTCACAGCGCTCTTCTATAATGCTTTCATAAGTGATGAGTAGACTGATTAGCGTCGACAGCAATATGTGTTTTCTGCAACAATTGACATCGTCACCACGAAAACTTCAGATAACTGGTAAAATTTTCAAATTTTAAGTATTCATATTCATCGCTGAACTCAGAATTCTTCCAATTTTTTCTATTCCCATGAATACAATCTATGTTGAAATATCTTCATTATTTCTTGGTGCAATCATTCTAAATGAAAAATCTTATGACCGAGCAAAATACTAGCGCATTTGGTATGGTCATCACCTTTGATTTCAGTGTTGAAACTTATACTACCTGTGATACGAAATTTCCTCATTAGAACTATCAAGCCTTATCGAAATGAATATGTAAAGTACATTCAATCTTCATTTTCATGAGAATTAACTACAATTTCTCACCAACTATTCAGCAAGTCGATGAATTTTATTTCCTGTATTTAGTGACGCTTACAACCAACGTAAAAATTTTTTCAAACCTAAAAATTATTTTTGCACTATTTCGAAGCAGATGGAGTAGGTGTTGATAGGTGTAACAAAATTTTCAAAATGTAATATTTTTCTTTCGTGTGTTCTACATCTTCAAGAAAAATTAAGACTTCATAATAAACATCATTTTTCATGTATTGCATTGGGTATTCATTAATGATCGGAACCTGCCTATAATGTGAGTTCAAATAGATCAAGGTCTGAGTTTGTACAATGATTTAAAATACTTCGTTAAGAATGAAAGGAAATTCAACAAATCACAGATAAAGCGAATCACTTTTTACAGAATTTTCAAAACATTTGATAGTACTCAAGCATACCGGAAACGAAAGACGAGCTCGTGTTCATGACTTTTAAGTGGAGAGAATTAAGTTTCAAATATTATCTTTTGAGTCTCAGTATTATTGTAATTATTAACATGAAAAATATACGGAATTTGTGTTCCACTTTAGGCTTGATTCTATTCAAAAGATGATGTGTTAACACAACTTGAAACGAGCATCAAATTAAATGAATACAATAATTGTTTACAGTTTTTAGATAAATCTTTGAGAAAGTCAAGCCTTCATAACTTTACATTCGGTGTGCATATTAAATCTTAAATTTTAGATCGGCATCGCGAATAAAATTGTACCGGTCTCGCCATCGGCAAAAGTTTTACTTTCAATATATTTCTAATATTATTATTCCTACGACATGGGCTGAATAATCAATGGCTAGGTTAACTAAACGTTATTGAATAATAACTCTCTAAGAAATAAAACTTAAATTGCATTTTTTTCATACATTTATCGAAAGGACACTCGCTCTGGTTTACCAACTTCATTTTCCACGTCCCAATGCTTCTCACATAGTTGTTCACTCGTTGATCCCAACTGTTGTAAAAACCTCACGTATTTTTCGAAGCAGGACTAACTAAAATGAGCGAATGAGTGAAAGCCTTCCTTGAGCAACACATTTATTGATAAAGTCATCTATAATTAATTAATAAGCCCACTGATTACAATGCCTTAAATTAAACAATATAGGATAGATAAAAAACATTTCACTCACGATTTCAGCCGAGCGCTCTGCAGACACCATGACAGACACACTTGTTTTGGAGGAAGACGCAGAACAACACGCAGCGTACCACCACACTGGCAGATGAGAGATTGTCCAAGGTTTGAGGGAATGAGAGTTGACTGAGCTCAGATGCGAGCATGGTCTACCATGAATGAGAGCAGGGTTGCCAGAAGGTTTTCATGAATCGTAACAAATTCCCACCTCAAAAGGTAACAAATTGGATCAAAAAGTAACAAAACCTGAAAATCGTCAAATAAATAATTAAATATTGAAGGAAGTGTTTACTAACCTTTCAAAAAGTAGCTCCTTCTTCAGCACTGCTGTATAAGTCCTCTTGCGTCATTAATCTGAGTAATTCTTGTGAAGGCTGCCATTTCATGCAGTTAGTGCCACTAAGTAAACTATTGGAGTATAGAAGTACGTTTAAAATTTCTGTTTTCAACAAAGACCTGTTTTTACGCTTTTTATAATTTAAAAGTGAAAATATTCTTTCAGCACAGGCTGGGGATTGGGGCAACGCAAGTAGGCTCATCATTAACTTTGAAAATAGGGGATATCGAAGTCCATCATCGCACTTTTCTTTTGAAACAGTGTACCAGAAGTTTTCAGGTTCCTTGTCAGTTATTGTCCTCTAAGGTTCTTGTCCTCTAAGGTGAGTTCTCGCCACTCGGTATTCAGTGTTTTGTACTATTCTTCAGAAATGATGTTAGGAAATTTTAAGGCAATAGGAATGATGGAGGCAGGTTTTCCCACGTTAACGTGGGCGGGGTCCATAGCCTCAAGTTATTCCAACTTTTTAAGCATATCATTCGAAAGAAAACGGCTTAACATTTCTTTCATTAATCGAAAACAAAAATTCAAGATGTTCACTCGAAATTGTTTCAAGCCCTTGTCAGAAATTTTTCAGAATTCTCTCAACAAACAGCTTCTACTTTGGCCCCATGGTAAATTTTCTCAAATAGAAGGTAGACCGAAGGATCATTAACAGCAATTGCTGCTAGATCTTTATTTTTAATTATTTATCGTTTCACAAAGTAGCTCAGGATAGTTTTAACAGAAATATTTATAGAACTCTTCAGTTTGTGCAGCCGAAAGGTCTCAGTTTGAAATTCAAGGTAAATCTTATCGACGTTGGGTTATATGAAGGCCAAGAATGAATGGTACATCTTATTTTGTAGGTTCCGCAATGGTCCTGATATTGTTGCAGATGACTTGACATTATCTTCTAATGCTGCTGATGTAAAGAATAAAGTGATAGCTGCCCACTGATCCAGAGTTCTCTTTACAACTTGCTCAAGAGACAGCCATCTAGTGCAACTTAGATGTAAGACTTTTCTTGGGTCAGTGTCAGTAAACTTTTGAAATTTTTTATGCTCATTAAAACGTTTGGGACTGTTTGCTATGTATGAGTAAATATTTCGAGCTAAATCTTCCAACTCGTTCGGGAGCTCTAAGCAAGCCTTGGAAGCGCACAGGTTCATTGAATGGCATACGCAACCTTGAACATATAATGCTGGGACCTTTTCTTCCAGCAAATGTTGAACAACGTTTTTTCGACCGGCAGGCCTCAGCCGAGACGGTTCAAGAAACGGCTTGTAGTGGTACAGTGGTTAAGGGATCGGCCTTGCATTTCGGAGGCCCGAGATCGTATCCCGGCACTGGCTCGGCGATTTTCCCCGTTGGGTATAAGGGAGAGCTCAAGCACAATACCCCACTCAACCCAGGTGTCGGAAATGGGTTCCGGCTTAACGGGGGAACCGTCATGGTGTCCTATATATAGTGTTAGTTATAAGACATTTGAAAAACCAATGCTTAAGATCATATGTATCAGGCTTGATTGGAAATAAAGCATCCTAAAATGCCGATGTTTGTTTTTTGTGAGAAGTACAGAAATTTCTTGAGAATTTCTTGAGTCCTACTCGCGCGACTTTAGACTTTAGTCCAACACTCGTAACTTTTTAAAGAGTGCACTCATCGACTTCAAATTACTCTCAAATGAATGAGTGAAACATTCTCTGTTTCCCTTATTGAACACACGACCACAACCTTAGCGGTGTTCTGGAAAACATAGAAATTCTTCGATAAGCCTATCCGACTGGCGCATCGTCGAAAAAACTTGGATTCGCCTACTCGTCTCTTTTCAAAGAATGCATCTATCAACTTCAACTTACTCTCAAATGAAAGAGTGAATCATTCTCTGTTTCCCATATTGAACACACGACCATAACCCTAACTGTTTTTTGGAAAATACAGAAATTCTTCGATAATCCTATCCGATTCGCGCGCCGTCAAAAAAAATTGCGTTCGCCTTCTCATAACTTTTGAAAGAATGCACTCATCGACTTCGAATTACCCTCATATGAAAGAGTAAAACATCCTCTCTTTCCCATATCGAACACACGACCACGACCCTAACGGTTTTCTGGAAAATACAGAAATTCTTGGATAATCCTTTCTGATTCGCGCGCCTTCAAAAAAATTAAGTTGACAGACTCGGAACTCGCGCGTTGTCAAAACTTCCTATCCTAACATACGAGATAACAATATCCTCAACTTTATTTACAATGAACAGACCTTTTCATGGCAAAAGAAGGCATGGAAAATCAACAACAATTTTAATTTATCTCAGTGTCATATCATTTCTTATATCAATATTTTTGGAGAATAAAAGCTTAAGTTTTTCCTGTTTTATCAAGGTATATTTTGATCCCTATTGAAGCCTTTTTAGTGAATATTTAGTTTGTCCTGTGCTTATGTACTATCTTTAAGCCCTACAAAACCTAGAATATTATTTCTACTTCCTTTTCAAGCATTTGTTGAACCCTGAATCCAACTTTTAGTTTTTTCCTCGCCGTTGCTGTGTCTATATAAGTTGTGTAAATTTCTTTTTTCTTTTGTTTTCATTTCATTTAAGAGTTCAACCAATCAAATTATCATTCGCACAGTTGGTTTGGCTTAGTACATTTTCCAAAATTATATTGAATGACCATGACGGGGAATTATTTCTGATAAACTAATTTATGGCAGTGCATAACAAATTACTGTGGACTGCCATTTTTTATTCATATTTCTTTGAATCAGGTCATTTAGGCGTTTAGGTATTACATCCGCTACGATTTTTGTGTGATGTTTTCCGTATAGGTTAATATGTTTATTTGAAGTTTACGTCATTCTTAATATATCTGTTTCGATGCCTCAACGCGTTCTTTCAGGATGTGTGCTCAGGTATTTTTGGGTACTTTTTTCAAAATTTATTTCAGTTCAACAGGCGTTTACGAAGCGTCTAGTTCAATATTGATGAATTTATCGCATTTTTATTGAAATTCATAGCTTTAAGTAAAAAAATTGGCTTGGGTATTTGTTTTTTAAAGAGTTAAATTGATGGATGAATGAAATAAAAAGGTTCTGAACATTTCAAGAATACGCTCTTAAAAGTGAGAACCATGCTTCTCCGCCATGAAATATTCAGGAATTTTAACTAGTCTACGTCCAATGCGTCATTGTTCACTTTGATGTGTTTTTGGCCTTGACATTTATGATCGAATTTTACAACGAGCTCTAATATACACTGAATACTTTTTATTTTTTCCTTTAAATCAGCTTTTCAACGACCGACATGGCAATTGCCTTATGTTACATTTTATGTGCCACTTAATAATCCTCATCTAGTTATCCATGTTTCGCTAAATCATGACGAATAAGAACCGCAAATTTTTAAGGCTTACTCGCCGCAGATATAACACTGCCAAATTAATTTTTATGTTTTGATTGAATCTATTTCAAATTCTACTCTAAGCACTTTAATTGATTATTCAATCGTCCATACAGCCCAATGTTTAGATTCATCGTATCAGCATTTTGGAGATACAGATTTTTCAGTTTTAATTTTTCATTCGTATGGGGAAGTTTCGTTGAAGTTTTCAGCTTTTAAGAAACAGTGGATGGGTAACAGATTTCGGTTTTCGCATTTGAAACTGTAAAACCTTTTTTGATATAAGCAATTCTTTTTTTTACTTCATATTTAAAGTGAGACTCTTTAATCTGACTCACAACAAGTGGACAGCTAGACGCCGGGATTATTTCGCTTACACTGCATTTTTCAGCTGATCAAGCCCTTAAATTTTTTTGAGACCCGGAGGCTTGCGCTCAGGATGTTTTGAGATCTCTCCTGCAGTGGCGCTTGGGAATTGGCATGTCTTCTTGATGCGTGCATATTGCGTTAGTTTCATGTCAAGAGCTCTCGTGTTAGGTTCTCAGTACCATTAGTCACAGCAGACCATCATCTAAAATTTGACTCATCAAAGATCAAAACTTGTGGCTATTAAGACAATAAAAAAGTGTACGTTTGAACGTTGTGAATTCCTTCTTCTTTCAAAATGGAGAGTGTACTCGAGCTCATGAAATCGTATCCGAGCAAGAGCATTACAAGCAAACGTGAACTTTACATAATATTATCGAAAAATTTTGGAAGTAGAAAACACGAAAGAGACAGACACCGCTTCAGAACACTCGAATCCTCGAATGCAGCGTTCAACGACCAAGTGGCAAGAATAGTTCAGGTAAATTTATAAACTTAAATTAGTTTGTGCGAGTCCGACTCCGATATATATATATATATATATACATATATATATATATATATATATTGTGCTGCCTTCGCAGCAATTTAGGGAATTTATACTTTCAAACAACGATAGAAAATTTACACCTTCGAAACTCGAAAGAACCATTCCGCAAGCCCGCTCGTTTTCCGGAAATGCTCACTTCCGGACGTTAGGTATATAACCTCTGCTGGCGGAGCAGAGGCCGCCAGTTTTGTGAAGTAAATTGTGTAGACAGTAGAAGGAAATGTAAGTGTGTCGATTATTAAGTGATATAGGCTATGTTGTACCATTGTGTTTGTAGGATTTATTCTGCATTGTCTCCAGCTAGTGAATAGAATCGATGAAAGCTGGAAGACATCAAGTGATGTTGGGTTGGAATATATGCTGCCACAGCTTCTCTGTGTTGCTCAGACAAATTACACATACTTGATGATTCTTCATTCATTATATAGCTCACTTGCTGATAGTTTTGCGCACATTGTTTTAATTGTCAAGTCTGTTTTTGATCTGTGTTGTTCAAGGTTAGGTTTGAAAATTTTCGTATAAATTGAAGCATACTTTCAAGCCCTTGAGAATGTTTCTTGAAACACCCTTTAAGACTTATAGTACAGCAAGATAACTTAGTACACATTGTTCTAATTGTGAAGTCTGCCTTTGATCTGTGTTGTGGTATTCTCGTACCAACTCATGCATTTTTGGATTAGATTGATTAGACTTACTCTGATCTATGCACACTGTATTGTATAAATACTTGTTATCATGCTTCATGAATTAATGGATAAAAGCTATGGTTTTTGAGCTCTGGAATCATATAATTCCTCACTAGACTGGCTGAAAGCCAATTTCTAGAGTGTGGGTTTTTTGCCCATTTTTGATGTAGTGATATTGGCTTGACTGAGGGCCGTGTTGGATTGCTTGGCTGATTGTGCGTGTCCTACAAGACTGTGTTCATTCCCATTAGGTGATTTATTTATACTGATGTGTCTAAGTATGCTATTGACCACCTTTGTAGATGTATGTGTTATGATTAGGTCCGGGTGGTGCTGTTGAATTACTAGACCTTTGTGACTGGTCAGAGGCATCTCAAGTTGTCAAAGCATTGTTAATAGAAATTGCCGTGTACCTTCAATTCAGCATCTACTTGATTGGTCATGTGTCTAGAGTACTACCTAACCTTAGTATTTTATAAGTGTCTCGTTAGGTTAACGGCTTATATCTGCATGTGCCATTGGTGTGCAGCTATGAAAATTGTGCGAATACTCGCCTATAATTTATGTGTTGGCTGGGCCACCGAAGTATTACCCGTGCTCACTGAGATGTGTTTGCTTGTGCCGGTGATGCAGTTCTGGCCTAGCTTTTGCGTCCTTGTTTTCTGATTTGCACTCTGCGTTACCTTTAGATTTTAACCTCTAAAAACTGTATATTTTTTGTATTGGTTTTGTACTAACAACACCTTTCTCCCAACAGGAAATTTTATGTAATCAAATTGGCTGTTTAAGACAAGTTTTGCATCATCTGTGGACTTTCTGAACCTTCCCCACTCGTGCTTATCTGAGGCAGTCATATATATATATATATATATATGATATATAAAAATGAGCGAAAAATTCTTCTCTGAGAAGGATTCTCTAATAAATCGATTCTTTGGAACTGCATTTACTGACACGCAATCAACGGCCACATTCTTAGTCACTTTTTCTTCCAGAGAACTTTGATGCATCTTTACGAAACTTGTTATTTTTTGTTTGTTTATGTTTAGTGCTTGCAAGAAGCAAAGCGCCCTTGCAAGAGGGCACTTTGTTTCTATAGGAATTCTTTTTTCTCAGCTACTAGTTGAAGCTACTATGTCTACAGTTTCAGGCTTCACTATGTTGTGTTCACTCTTTAGGTGACGTAACAAACCACTGGTAGACCAGCCTTTGCAAAGTAAACTTTTGCTGCCCTTCAAACACTTCGCACTTTCTCCAGTTGCATCTTTAACATAATATCGCCCCACAAAGGTTTTAGTTTCTGCAACATCGGCTGTTGCCATCGTATCTATTACAGTCTATTTTTTATTACCTGCAAAACCAAACCCCAAAATATATTCTAATGAAAGAGTTGAACTATATTATGAGATAGTGTAGACTACACTGTGTAGCGATGTAAATTGCAATAATATTAAAACACTAAAGTCCTATCTAGAGCTCTCTAAGTAATTAATCATATTAAACATCATTACTTTAAATTATTTTCTCACTAATATCTTTAAATACATATGCTATCTAGAATCCTGGGAATTCCCGGGAAAATAGTAATTCCCGGACCGGGAAATTTTAGCCCAAAATCATCGCGGATCTTTGGATCCCTGGATGCAAACCCTAGTGGTATCCTACATTGAGTTTTAAAGTTTTTCAAGTCTCTATAACTCGAAAGTTAAGTAGGATTTTGGCATTTTATCCTTCGGAAAAATCTATTTGTTTTGAGTTTATGGACTTATGTTCGAAATTTTTCCGTACAAAAAACACCTTAAATAGTGTTGATTATTTTTATACAACAAAATACCAAGTTCCTGTGCATAATTTCTCTTTCGTCATTACAGTATTCAATTCAGTATTGAAGAAATGAAATTGGTTGGTCTGTCTTTTTTGGTTGGTCTGTCTCTATTTCACGCTCTCAAAAGGATACTTGATGACCGTACCTGTGATACAAGTTTGACCAGTGCACAAGCACATGAATATTTTAATCGTCGGTACTATTAGGATGGATAAATTTATTTGGTATCCACATCTGGAAGCTTTCCACATCTGCATAGCTTTCAGCTACAGCATGTGTGTAGCTGAAAGCTATGCACTGTCTCAGCTGCAATGATTGTTGCATTTGTGCCATAGTACAAATTTTCTTACTGAAAACGTTCCAAATTGAGCCAAAAATACAAAATACACAGAGCATTGGCTTTTATTAAAATAAGAAACTGACAAATGCTTAGTAAAATTCAGACGAGAATAAAAGACAGTGTTGTGTTATTGTTTCCACTGTAACTCGATTACGTCCTATTGTATTTTTTCATTTAAATTCTGGAATGGTGTCCGTTTTGTAGAGTTATATAATTAATTACTTTTTCTTAAAGAAGATTTGGAAATGTTGTGAGGTAATCAATATCGGCATTAAGACACTTGAAAACAATTAAGATACAATGTGAACGAGCTGCAATGAAAATAATAACACACACTAGCAAAAACTTCTCTTATAGTCACACACATATTGTGACAGGAAGCAATGCACTATCTCTGCTGCAATGGTTGTTGCATATATGCGATAGTACAAATTTTCTTGCTGGAAACGTTTCAAATTGCTCCAAAAGCACGAAATGAGAAGAACATTGGCTGTGGCACAGTGGTTAAGGGATCGGCCTTGTATGTTGGAGACGAGGGTTCGTATCCCGGCGCTGGCGCGGCGATTTTCCCCGTTGGGTATAAGAGAAAGCTCAAGCACAATACCCCACTCAACCCAGGTGTCGGAAATGGGTACCGGCTTTACGGGGGAACCGTCATGGTGTCCTATATATAGTGTTAGTTATAAGACATTTGAAAAACCAATGCTCAAGATCATATGCACTCAGAGAAATCTTGACACACCTGGATGTGTCATAATTACACACTTAAGTGTGTCACCATGACACACCTTCAAGGTGACTATAGATCAGCTTCCACCTATAGAACGCTGCCAAGGTTACTGTTGCTGAGTGTTTCTTCGCTAATCTATGACAACTAATATTTTTTTAATGGCCATATATAGTTTAAGCGCAGTAATTATTGAATTTATGTATTGAGAAAAAATAAACTTTTTCACACTCCTCTGCATGGGGTGTACAGTCCTTGTATCTATGTGAATTAGGACTTCCAAGGGAATGTTTGAGGTCCCGAGCAAAAAGTTAGGTAGACCTTCCTTCTGTTGAAATAAGATACGTTTTTCTTTGTGTTTTCGGTTACTACTATGCTGTTTTTTGAAACCTACAACTTTCTTTTTTAATTTTTATCTTGTTTTAGGAACGTCTTCCTCAACTTCCCATTTCCACATGCCCTGTGCATAGATTCTGCATCCTATTATGGTCATACTAATTAATGCCTTCCTCCGTCCTCTCTTTGGAAAGCCTTTGTTGCGCTAAAGGAGCCTTAAAAAATCTAATCTGATCTACTCTAAAATAATTTTATCTGATTTATCCAGATCTGGTCTCTGGTCCAGCATTTAGTCCGGTCTCTGGTCCGGTCTCTGGTCCGGCCTCTGGTCCGGTCTCTGGTCCGGTCTCTGGTCCGGTCTCTGGTCCGGTCT
>JACJUY010012637.1:4387-21747 GCA_014220935.1 Platorchestia sp. MABIK | reverse complement strand
AAATGTGCAAAATATAGATTGTTTTGCACGGGACTCTGGTAAGGAGCAAGGCTGGATTTGCGACACCACTGAACAATGCTGATATTCTGAAATTCCCCTTCCTTCTCACCCCCTGCAACAAATCAACAGGTAAATTGGAGAAATAATGTCATGGTCAACTGTTCAGAAAAGGCATATTCGACTTAGGTGAACCGGTGGTGAAATAAGAAAACGGTTTTACAGTTTACTACAATTTTAACATTTCAAAGGATATTTGGTGCAGAGCACATAACACATGCACAAAATTAGAAGTGAATACAAGATACAATAAATACGGACACCCGAAGAGCTGTGGTTAAAAAATTTAAAAAAATATGTACTTCACGCAAAACTTCAACCACAGTAATGCTGTAGCAACGAAATAAAGAGCTCTTAAACACTGTAAACAACTTCGTCGTTCTTTGGGTGCGTATGGGGTATTCGAAAACGCGCAGGCTTATCAAACGGTTTCTGTGACAATGCAATACAAACACACTTAGAATCTAGCTCTAAAACATTGTTAATTGCACTTGAACATCACCAACTTCACATATTATGCTTTTAATAAACTAAATAAACACAACTAACGAAAATGCTAAAACCTATCATATACACACAATCAATTTAGGGATTATTGCACAGTATAAAATAATTTATGACGCAATAACAAAAAAATAAAACCTAACTAAATTATTAGCCCCTTTCGACATACTCTTCCGTGTCTAGACAGCAAGTGAAATGCCTACAGCCCACACAGATTTTTACGTGGTATACACCAAGATAAAGCTCAGACTAAGTGTACCTACCGCACGCGCATGAGCTTCGTTAACACCGGCCCCAAATTTGGGAGCACAAATTTTAAAGGAATTTTTATTAAATGCTCTAAAAAGCTCACAATTTTTTAAAGCAAAATAAATTTAGTTACGAGACGAAAAACAATCAGATTGCTTAGCTGCTTACTCAACTCGCACCGAGCGACGTCTACTGTCTTCACTTTCACGACGTCGACCACCCGACCAAGTGGCCACCGGTTACGAGGGAGGTGGTGGTCGGTGACTAAGTGCGAGTGCACACTACAAGCGGAGCGGAGCGGCACGGCGCGGAGCGGAGCAGAGCGGAGCGTGTGCTCACATGTAAGCTGAGCAGAGCGAAATCCACAGGAATCAGTCGCTGTGGAGGATTTCGCGAGTACGGACCTATAGCTCGACGGCAAGAAACAAAAACGGAAATACTGGGTCCATCCCATCAATATGAGGAGAGATCGCAAGGGGAAATGCCACTATATCTTCGAAGCACTCAGCAGAGATGAATCGCAATAATCTTCGAGTATTTACGGATTATTGAGGATACATTTAAACCAAATTAGTTCAAGCAAAATTGAAGTATTTACACAAAGGCTGTATTACTTTATAGGGCTACAGGTTTTCGTAGGCCATTAAGAATAAAAGAGCGTCTTGTGGTGACTTTAGGGTGACTGCAGGTGAAATAATTCCCTTCAGAAATTCAGGGTTGTGCCAGAGAAAGCTAAGTGAAAAATACTGACAAATACTGACTTGTTCTAACCGAAAAATTCTCAAAATACTGAAATGTTTTCCGTTAGTATTGGAAAAAATCACCCAAGATCAGAATATTTTGCAGCTTAATGTGTATCAGACACTCATTGAGGCCTCCTCCTCACCATATACGGCCTTATTTTCCTCCCATTTTACGGAAAAAATTAAAAACTTTAATAAAAAATCGCACAGAATTATTCCTTTAGCATGATATTAAAATAAAATACACAGCATAACAAATAAAAATAAAACTACACAACAAGGAAAATAAAAAAGATTACTTAAATTGCAGCAATAATAAAATAACAAATCAGAAAGAGCCGAAGAAAAAGAAATTAATGCTTAATGAACCCAATTGGGCAGAATTGAACAAAAATACTACATGCTACACCATCAGTTATACTTTTTATATGATTAGTTGTATAAATTATTAGTTATATATTATCCTTATTTAAATCAAACGACAATTCTATCCCTGTAAGATATGGCGATCCAAAGGCGGAGCCGAAGAGAAACGCTCGCCTCGAGCGTCAAAAATCCCAACGAATTTTCCGAGCGCGCCGCTCCGCTTGAAGAGTGCACAGCCAAGCGTTTCTGCATTCAAACATGTACAAACATTATTGACGCTCTGCTCTGCGCCGCTCTGCTCGTAGTGTGAACGCCCCCTAAGATCAAATCTCCAGGCTACAGACAAGGTTATTCCGAGGTTCACTTCTGACGAGGTTGCAACAGGGACAAAGATTCGCTTCGCGATCTACTTTAAAACAAGTCCGCGAGGTACTGAACCAGTTTCCATCTTCTTCGATAATCAGAGTCGCTCAACACAAAAAAAGTTTGCAGTGCTCCTCGACTGAGGGGAGTCAGACGAGACTTCGCCAGAACTGGAGAACTCACGACAGTAGAACTGGGCGTAACAAACCTTAAATACGTGGCAGTGCCGTAGGCAGTTTCACTGCCGTCACAAAATACGTAAAGTTCGATTGACTACAAATCGTCTTCGGGCACCTCCAGCCTATAAGCATCGGGGAATTTTGTACAGAGACATCTTATTCAAGTCCGATGTCCAATCTCGCCACGCAAGGCACAGCTTATGAGGAAAAGGATCATCCCAGCCCACTCGCTCTCGGCATGCTTCCTGGAAAATTCGCCTACCCAACAAAATTACAGGTGCGACAAATCCGATTGGATCGTACACCGAGGCTACTACTCTCAAGACACTTCTTCGCGTGAAGAAAATATTTAGGGCCCCGAATTCATTCATGAAGCTATCATCGACAGCATTCACAGCAATGCCAAGGTCTTACATGATTGATCACATTGAGAATCCATGGCAATTTGGCGTATCGCCTTCTCTCGTGGAAAACTTTCAAGAAATTTCACTGAATTGCCATCGAAACTGGTTAAATTGCACACTACTGCTGAAAAAACTGTTTTTAATTCCTTTGATAAAGTTATAGAACAAGATTCATCGGAAATATACTTCAACAAGTCATCTACATAAAAATTATGCAAATGGTCTGTCTAGTGACAAAGTTTCTTGCGTACTCATGCGCAGCCCTCTTAAGTGATAAATTTACGACACTCGAGGAACTCTTCGCACCAAACATGTGAACTCTCAACCGATACTCTCTAACAGCACCCGACGAGTCTAACCAGAAAAACAGCAAGAATTTCGAATGTTCGGCTGGGACTATTACTTGAAAGAACATTTTTTCTCTATCTGCGGTATAAGCACATGAATCATTTCTTGTCTAGCATAGATTCAATGAAACATTTGTATTCAGAATAAAGATTTTGGTTTCTTCCTAATTTCCTCTGCAAGGACACGAACCTCGCAAAAACCTGATTCCTATTTTTAGGCTTGTTGATATTTTCACGCACAAAGAGCAGGGGAACTTCATATTGACCGTTATCTGGAGACCTCATTCCAAACTGAACAGTTAACCATTTTTCATCCTCGAAAGAAGAGGAAAGTCCACCTGTCGAGTCAGTGAAATCTCGAGTGCACAACTGGTCAATATTCAATTCAATATCGACAGGATACGTCGAGACCCTGTTACAAACCACGGAGCTTCCCTCCCTACTTGCAGGACCATTAAGAGCCCAACCTAGCCAATGAAGCGAGGCGTCGGGTTCTTTCCAAGCGCCTTGTACAGTAGCCGAAGTCTTAATTAAGCCTGGTGCGTTCATATCAATCAGAACTCCTATTTCTGCATCTATGAAATCGAACGGCACGTCAGACAAGCTTGAAAGTTTATCCAAGTCGCTTGAATTAGGAACATCGCTCTTAGTAAACGGCCATTGGGCAACAGATCTACTGAACAGAGCAGGAATCTCCGTTGATTTGTTTCGATACAAGTCAGATATAATCAAGCCCGAGATTAATTTCGTTTCAAAACACTTCCACTTATTCTCCATAGTAGTCAGCGAAATGCTAGCTCTTTCACCATCTATACTCAACTGTTCTAACAGATCTTCTCTGATCCAGCAATCAGAGGAATGAGTATCCAGAGCAACATATACCGTCATTTCAACCTTACCATTCTTCCCCCTGATAGCAGCAGGAACAACGGGGCACATCCCCTTACGCGTTGCACCACCGGCCCCAGCAACGACACTGGCCCTCACAGATGCTGAAGGACTCGAATCACCACAAGACGATACGCAGTTTGCGGGTTTTTCTTCCACAGGGCTGCCTAGAACCTCGCTTTTGTCGTGATTTTAACCACGACATATGAGAAACGGTCATTAATGGAGGACGGGACGCTCTGTTATTTGATCTGTTCAAATCAGCCGTGAGGAGTGTTGCAAGCGCGCTGGCGGTTATCTATTCTACCTCCTACCTTCTTCAATTTGCATCGACTTCGAGAACGAGAAGAAGCAAGGGCGTCATCTGACCGAAGGGGTTGCCGGACATCAACACGGGAAAGATTCGACCCTAAGTAGTATTTGTATTATTTTTCAGTAGCTAACGTTAATTAGACTGTCTGTACAATTAGCAAGAAATAAGGTTTCCCATTTCGAGTATAATTCAATACACAAGAGTCACACGTAACCGCTTGTTTGTGGAATTTAATCCATCTTAAGATTATACTACAGATATCGTATAAAGTCATGCGTGACAGCTGGCTACCTCTTTGAAGAAGCGGGAGCAACATTCGGCCCGTGGCTGTGACTAAGTAAAGAAGTGCTTCTCCGTCCGCCCTTCGGGGCCGGGCTTTGTTCTATCTTAACGATGTGTAAAATCGTGTAAGCTACGTATTCCTCCTAACGTAAATTAAAGCAATCACGCAGCCCATAGCAGCCACCTTCCTGGATTCCGAAATAAGATGAGTTCCATCCAGTGCATATTCCCTTATAGTAAATTCATAACTATTTCTCCTGTGCATTAAGGCTATCAATGCCACGCCTTCAGCGTACATTCTAAATATTATTCGAATGTAATAGGTGTGTTAGATTCATTTGATGTATCATTAATTCTGTGTTCTTTCTAGGGAATACATAATCCATGTGGTTCAAGTCTTATGAATTCCCTAGTTAGGATGGAGATAGGTTATCGAAATTGTTAGTGACACGCTACCAAATTAATTGATTGAATAATTAATAATTATTCTGCGGACGTTGAAAAGCCTCACTTGATTCTCATTAGTAAAATAAAAGAATTGTGACCTTATGTCATGACTATCGAATGATGTAATTAAAAAAAAAACGCTTACCATCACAAATGATAACATCACTGCGACGGAAAAGAATCGGGCTATAACAACTGGTGGCAGCGGAGTGAGATTAAAGTCAATTTTAGACGACCATAACACTTTTCATGGGGGCTGGCTGCATCGGCGAGAAACTTTCCTTGGAAAAGTGCATCACTGTTGGGTGGCCTTTCTTACACTTTGTACATATTTCCCTTCTCTGACAGGTTTTAGAAGTGTGACCTTTCTGCAAACAACCAAACACAAGCCACTTCTACGTACAAAATCCCTCTTTTCATTGGACGTTTTTGCTTTAAAAAACATGCGCTGTAGAAGCATGTGATTCTTTGCCTCACAATAGACGCATATCGGAGCAGTTAGGTAGGTAGGTTACTCTCGGGAGGAGGCCCGTCGAGAGCACCATCAGGCCGTACTGTAGTAGTGACGACTTGGCTGTGTTTATTTTCCCTAAATTTTTTATTTCGGTCAGCATCTGAAATTTTGCATTAGATGGGTTGCTTAAGCAGGGCCACCTCTTCTTGGAGGAACTCTACTAAATCTGCGAATTATACAGATTTTCGCAACTTATGTTTATTGTAGGTTTTCCGACGAAACTGCTCTCTCATCTTGTACGGCAGTTTCAACACAAGGTTCATAATTTCTCTTGGGCTATTTATCTGGTTGCCGGGAGACGAGCTGTCTATATAATTCTTATACTGCTGGAGGTAAATAGCCAGTTCTTGAAGAGCTTCCACATTTTCGTAGTTTATGGAAGGTCAGTTGGACAAAGTCCTTATATATGCTTGAGCTACGAGATGCTCATTCCCATATTCGAGCGCCAAAGGCGCTCTGGCTCTCCGGTACGCAACTTGAGGGTCACCGTGTGCGCAGCTCTTCACTAGTTTTTGAGCCTGACCCGCAGTAAACTCCTCCAGGTGTGACAACTTATCGGCGTCGCTGTAACACTTTGCTTCTATGATCCTTTCTAAGTCGTGCTTAAAGATTTTGTATTGCGTAATATCATCTCCGTTGAAAGTTTCTAGACGTTTTTTAGTTAGAGCACTCTTCTTGGTTTCTGTCGAGTCTTAGAGAAATCTCATTTTGTCACAACACTTTCAAAATTTAGTTTTCTGAACAAAAATTTCTAGGCATATCCCTAGGATGGAGTGATACCTTGCTCTGGCATCCCGATTCACTTGATTGAGAGCTGCAACGACTTGCGGAAGGCGGCTCAATTTTATCAAGTTCTTCTTTAAGTATTCTATTTTCTAGTTCAGCTTTCTCGATTTCAATTCTTCGTTTTTCATCGTTCAGTTGAAGTTCTCTTTTCTCTATTTCTCTTTCTTTATTCAGCATTTCTTTCCTTGCCAAGGTTCTCGCCTTGCATTGCGCCAGCTTCACACGGGCAAACGGCGTCACAGAATTTGAAGAAGACTTGGAGCTAGCTGACTTTCTTGACTTATCCGACTTTATTGACTTCGAAGTTTGGTGGCTGAAGTTCTGTGCTCTAGCTTCACAAGGGCGCAAAAATTTCTCCACTCTGGCTCGAAAAACATCAATTTGATCTTTGTGCTGCCCCAACCAGTAATCAAGTTCATCACTGTTGCAGGCTTCGTGTAATGCCTCAACTTTTAATGAATACTCGGTGAAAAGCTTACGGATAAAATCAGGATCGGGAGGATCGTTACGCAAGATCTCTTCAATTTGCTGCCTTTTCTTCGTGACGGACGCAAGTTTGGCTGCCGGTACAGCTTCATGAGGTGGCGTATGAGACACAGGCATGGTTCACGAGAGAAAGCGTTGCTTGTGAACCACTGGAAGAGCGCGGCACCCAGCACCTTTTGTGCTGTTATTAATTCGAAACTGTAAAGAACTTAGCGGTTCTTTGGGTGCGTAAAGGGTATTCGAAAACGCGCAGGCTTATCCAAACGGTTTCTGCATAACAATATAATACAAACAAAACATAGTTAATTGCACTTGAACATCACCAACTTCACATATTATACTATTAATAAACTAAATAAACACAACTAACGAAAATGCTAAAACCTATCATATACACACAATCAATTTAGGGATTAGTGCACAGTATAAAACAGTTATAACCAAAATATTAAAACCTTACCGAATTATCAGCCAATTTCGACATACTCTTCCGTGTCTAGACAGAAAGTGAAATGCCCAGAGCCCACACAGATTTTAACGTGGTATACACCAAGATAAAGCTCAGGCTAAATGTACCTACCGCACGCGTATGAGCTTCGCCAACAAACACTGCTATTTGAGTCGACCACTTGGAGCCGGCCTGATATTTTCCACAGTAGAAAGTGAAGTTGCATGTCGAACGAATGCCGGAAAAGAAGCGAAGTTAAGTCCACGAAAATACTCGAAATTATAGAAGCCAGGAAATTATTCGGTTTCCAGAAACCGCAACCCGCAGCAGCATCCGGCACACTTCGGCTTTCAACTCCAAGTTACGTGGAACAATACCAATTCTTCTAAACACACGGGAACCGGTTGGGTTATGGCTGGGCTGGCCCCGAGTCTCCCAGTCTGAGGGTCGACTGACGAACTCACTGAAGAATATACCGAAACCAAAGTGATGCACACTAAAAACAGGAAATAATGAGAATATTGGCAGGGCTATTACGTCAAAACCAACCGATAAATAAAGCACATAACTTTCGTTACCAAAACGCACCTCTGCCTCAAGCGGTGACTGCTGAAGCTATCAATAAACACATGGATTTCTCGGACTTTATTATACAAGGTGTTGCGTTTAGCAGGTATTGTCTTCTAACGCAAGATACAGTATTGAAGACAGGTGTTCGAATATAAAAGCTGAAGCTCAAAACCGGGCGACATAAATTTAGAAAAGTTTAATCCGAAAACCCTTTAATACCTACGGCTTTCCATTCCCTTAACACACGTCCCCATCAAAACTTGATTCCACCGGAATCAGAAGTGGAATGGAAAGTAGAGTTTACACAGTTTATGTAACATCATTCATTCAACGACTTAATACACTAACTTAACTTAACCTATAAACTGCAAGGGCCGTTAAAGGAGCAGATATAGCCGTAAGGTTTTATGCAAATTTCCTATAGAAAGAAATCGTTCCCAAGAAAGATCTCAAGGATTTTATTTTGGAGTGGGCAAAGGAAGTGTTGTCACAGCACCTAGATTTTTTTCTAGAGGTCCGATACAATCACTTCCTAGTTTTAAGCCTAAATAACGAATGGAAGCGTAGCCTAGGCTACATTTGGCTGGTCCGGCTGTCAAGCCGTGCATTCTGAACATCTCAAAAACTTTATTCAGGGGAAGTAGATGACAATGCCACGTAGAAGAATACACGTACACGTTATCGAAGCAACGCGATACATTAGGAAGAACGTCGAGTACTAATCACATGAGCCTTACGTAAGAAGCGCAGGCTGTTGACAAGCCAAATGGCATTCGCACAAACTGCACGAGACCTTTACTAGTAGCGAAAGCCCTAAATTTTCGAGATTACTTTTCCAATGGAATTTGATAATAGGCTTTCCTAATATCTATCTCTAATATAAATTTTGCACCAACAAATTTATGGAGATCCTCGTCAATAGTGGGCATAGGCTCTGCATCAAATGCTGTTACTGCATTAAGATTTTCAAAATCTATGCAAAGCTTAAAAGAATTGTCCGGCTTGCGGACCAAAACAACGGGCAAACAATAATTTGACGACGAAGGCTCTATAATACCCAGATCCAAGAGGCTGTCTACTTCTTTATTCAAAGCATCTCTTATGCCGAGGGGAATAGGGTAAGGCTTTCGCCTGATGGGCTCTGTGGAGGTTAAAGTAATTTTGTGGACAAAACTATTACCACTTCCAGGAATATTAGAAATCACAACACCGAAAGACGACAATAATGATTCAAGATCAGATTTCTGAGTATCAGGCATATCCGGATTAATATCTACATCCGCCTCTGAACTACCAGAAACTGTGAAAATCTCGCTCTTTCTTCACCATCATTTATTACATACCTAACCTCTGCTGTAACCAGGGTTGCGGAGTCAGAGGAATAAATTTTCGACTCCGACTGCGACTCCATCTTTCCAGAATTTTGCGACTCCGACTCCGACTCTACCTTTCTAAAATTTTGCGACTCCAAAACTGACTCCACCTAATCATTATTTTGTGACTCCAACTCCACCTATTCACAATTTATAAGATAAATATGACTGCTTGCAGGTATTGCAACCTGCACATATGGTTATAAAGATCTTTATTTACGAACGACTTTTTAAATTGGCAATGGTATGTTAGAAATCAAGTTTTACTAATATATATCTACTGGTGTACATGATTCTTCAAAAATGACAGGATTCGATAGTTTTCTTCAATTCTTCAAAAAAGTCCTAAGATATTGATGACAAACAAATAGATCGACCCTAATAGTCCCGCGATTAAAATATTTTTGTACGTGTGCACTGGTGAAACTCTTATCACTGAGACGGTCAATTAACATCCTTATGAACGTCACAGACGTACACATCAACCAAGCACGCAAAAACTGTGTATTGTATTTCAAATTATTATTAGTTAAGAAGTTTCAACAAATTTGCCTAACCTTTTTACCACGATAAGCTGCATTTTCTCAACAATCGATTCAATTTTCAATCAAAATTTTGTCCTTATAAACAAAAGTGAGCAGATATTAGGTTCTTCACATCATTTGAATGGTATCTATGATACCATCCAATCAAACCAATTCCCATTGTATTAATGTAGGGGAAATTAAATGCAATAACACAAATTTATTTACAAATAGATGGAGACACCTAGCGTTTCAATATATATATTAAGTTTTTTTTTGTGCGGACAAATTTCCACCGTAGGTTGAAAACTCAAAATAAATCAATTTTCACGAATGATTAAATGCCCAAAACTCCTTAGTTTTAGAGTTGTGAGGAAACCTACTTTGAAACCTAAAGTATGATAGCACGTGAGCTCCAATGTTAGCGCTACCTTTTTCACTTCAAATTAATCCAAGTTAAGTTCATTTTAATCTAAGTTAAGTTCATTTTAATTCAAGTCAAGTTTGAATAAATCCAAGTCAAGTTCGAATTAAGCCGAGTCAAGTTCAAATTATTCACAGCCAAGTTCAATTTAATATAAGTCCAATTCAAATTAATCCAACTTTAAGATGAGTTAAGAATTGACACAATCACTCATTAATTAGAGCGTTTTTTGCATTAAATATGTTTCTATTGGATGTGATGCGAAAGACAGTCTTTTTTCCTTTCAGCAAGGAATACATAAAACTATCGCCTGTGTTACAATAATTATTTAAAGACAATCATCAGGAGGCAGAGTGTAATTCAGATCTTTGACCGGCGTAAAAGATACCAGTCAAATATAAAATATGACCAGTTCACTTTGTACTGTACTACTCATTGAAATTATTTTAAATTCTGCAATAATGTTAGTACGCATCCATTCAAATATTTATGTTCAAAATGTAATATTATGTTACACATAGCAGCATCGGGGATGTTTCCACTCTCATTCAGAGATTTACGTATTTGAAATTTCCTTTTACCACAGGTATGAAATCATATACATGCGAATACATAAGAGAACTATTGGACGTTATGTAGATTTAATCTTTAAGAGAAATATGCAAACGTGATTCACCGAGTACTTATGTACGATTCCGTTTGAATACATTAATTGATAGGAGTTCATTACACAGATACATTCCTGCATTAGCAATAAGAATGTTGCCATCCCTTCAAATTAATAGGCCAAGGCAAATTTATCATCTCTGTCGATGAGACAAATTGTAACTTGTTTTTACGAAAATCGTTTGGACGAGGGAAAAAGGACTTTGTTACTATATTTTTCTGTGGATTAAATCTACATATTGTCCAATGATAATCTTATTTAGTAGCATGTATATATGATTTGATACATGTGATTGAGTGAAATTTCACGCAGATAAATCTCTATTTGAGTGTAAATAATTCCTCGATACTACTATGTATATGTGTAACATAAAAACCTTTTGAACATAAAAATATGAATGGATGCAAACTGCCATAAATGTAGAATTTTAAAAGAACTTTAGTGAGTAGTATAATAAGAAGTTTTTGTAATTAACTGGTATCTTTTACGCCGCTCAAAGATCTGAATCACACTCTGCCTATTGATGCTGGATACTTCGCACATTTTACGACAGCTCGTCCTTAGATTGCAACACCGGACACCGGCGAAAATTTTATGTTTTCCTTGCTAAAAAGAAAAACGATTGTCTTATTGCTCATTACATAAAATAAAGGCATATTTAATACAAAAACGCTCAAATTAACGAGTGATTACGTCAATTCTTAATTCAACTTAGGATTGCTTTAATTTGAATTTGACTTGGATTAAATTGACTTTGAATTGGATTAAATTGACCTTGACCCAGATTAATTTGAAGTGAAAAAGGTGAAGTCTTGATGGGTGAAAAGGTGAAAAAGGTGAAGGTGAAGTCTTGAAGTTCCTACCCCACTAAAACAGGTTTTTGATATTTTTACAATGAGAACTGCAAGTATTTTACGGTTAGAAAAAGTATGTGCAGTTTCAAGCTTATTAATATAATGAAATAGCTACTAACGTTTATCATTGATGACTTAGTGTTAATTTCCTAACGAACGTTTAAATTTAAAATTTTTGGTAATTGTAAAATGCTTGCAGGTTTTAATCGTAAAAATAACAAAAAACTGTTTTTGCGCGGTCGGAACTGTCAAGATTAACGTTAACATTGGTGCGCACGAGATCTAATTTGAGTTTTAAAGTTTCTTTTAAGTCATTATAACTCGAAAACTAAGGCGTTTCGGCATTTAATCATTCGTGAAAATCGATTTATTTTGAATATTTGTACCCATGATTGAAATTTGTTTGGACAAAAATATACACCCTATTTGGTGTTGAATATTCTTATCAAATAAAATGCCTGGTGTCGCCTTAAACGAATAAATGAATAAATAGGTTTGGGTATTTCCTGTACATAAATTTTATGTTCATACAGTGTTAAATTCAGTACTGAACAAATAAAATTGGTTGGTCCGTCTTGGTTGGTTGGTCTGTCCCTTTCTCGCTCTGAAAGGATGCTTAATGATCGTATCTGTTATACGAGTTTCACCAGTGCACAGGCACAATAATGTTTTATTCGGGGCTACTATTAGAATGGATTTATTAATTTGTCATCCATTTCTAGAAGATTTGTTTAACGACAATATCGAATCACGCCATTTATGAGAGGTCGTGTACACTATTATCTACATATATATATACATACATACATACATATACTGTATATTACTGACAGGTGTCTTCTGAGTAGGCAAAGTAGGAAGTGCATACCCTGATAAGCATAGATAAATATCAACAGTTTTTCTATTCCTAAGTATGCTCCGATTCAACGAAATTACAATAGTTGATTCCATTACTATGCTCAAAATCCCCAAAATTTTGCTATATCAAACATACATGTAGATGAGGTAGGCAAGATTTTTACACCGCCTTTTCTTCTCTGTATCTACATTATGCAGGGCAACAATGCTGAAAAGGTGACATATTGTAGTTCAAACAACTTTAAATCTCGGCTTTAGTAGGCCATAGTTGTTCTGCTTTCTTCGGAGGAGCCTGACATTTTCGAACGTTTTGTTTACGAATAAAACCACTTTTAGCTTCTTTGTGTGTAATATGGTACTGTCTTTCATTCTCGCTTGACTTTTTATTGTGTATTTCACACTTTCTTATTTTAATAAACACCCACGTTCTATTCATTTTGTATTTTTGGTGCTTCTTGGAACGTTTTCAACAAGAAAATTTGTACGATCGCATTTATGCAACAATCATTGCAGCAGAGATAGTGCATTGCTTTCAGTTACAATATGAGTGTATATAGGTAAGTGAAGTATTTTCTAGTGTTGTAATATTATTTTCATTGTAACTCTTTCACATTGTATTTTATTTATTCAAGTGTCCCAATGCCGATTTTGATTACTTGACAAAATTTCCAAAACTTTCTTCAGAAAAAGTCATTAATTACATAATGCTGAGAAATAGACACTATTTCAGTTTTTAAAATTGTGAATATATAATTATGAAAATCTCCATTTCAGCGTGTGCATACTTAGAAATTTGGGAGTGATCAGAAGATAAAAATTAAACATCAAAATGAAATGATAAAATACAATATAACTCTTGAAGAACCAAACAAATTTCAAGGAACAACTTTTGAAATGAGCAGAAATTTTCATTTTTAATGCATGTTAACTTGACCTATAAAGACAAGGAAGTAGACCAAACAAATAAATAAATTTGAATTACATAGGTACTACATATAGCTGAAAATATCAACTAATATTACAGTTATTAACATGCAAATAAGATAATTGAATTTTCATTATCAATAGCCATTACTTAACCTGAAAACTAGAACTCTTTATGTATCAGACCATAGCTTTATGTTTTTAGCAAAGACTAGTCTTTATCAATGTATCATAACCTAAAGACTTGAAATATTTATGATCACAAAGTAAATTTTGGTTATTGCAATGACTAGTCATATTCAATCAATACACCAAAGCAACATCAAAAGAAAGACTGGCAAAAAATCTTTTTAAGGAACCACTGTTATAGAATATAGACACAGTAAGAGCGTACAGAGTTACCACTCTTTATGTGAGTACAATGTATTACATCAGCTGAGCTGTTCTGCAAGTAACTTGCAACGCATTGACAACTAGTTCCTAGATGCAATGTATCAATTGAAGGGGGAATGAGAGAAACAGAAACAAACAGAATGAATTTGCGTTGCTTTCAATTACTAATTTCGGCTTCTTCGCAGTAATATAAGCATTATTGCTCCAGTACGAAAATTACACCTCGCACTCGTGGGTATCACACATAAATGTGTGCGAACCCACAATGACCATTGATATCAATGACAATTGATCGCATTAAGTGATAGGTATAAATACGCTGTTTCGAACCTCGAAAATAAAATCAACAAAAACATTACATATTTTTGTAGCTTTTCAGTTAAGTATTTTAACTCTGTTTTGTTTACTTTCGGTCTTAAACAATTATGAATAACTTTAGCAAAAATTTGAATCAAAGACACCAAAAAATAGCGACTCCAACCTCGACTCCACCACATCCGAATGAACGACTCCGACTCCGACTCCACCACATTCGGAAATGCGCCTCCGACTCCGACTCCACCCTAAAACATGCGACTCCGACTCCCGACTCCGACTCCGACTCCGCAACCCTGGCTGTAACTTCCTCTTCGTTCTCGCGTTTAATGTACTTCTTCAAGAGATTGATGGTAAGGATTTTTACTTTACCTTTAACGTGAATAAGGTAATCCACAGCATTTTTCCTGGCCAAAACTTTAAATGGACCTAACTATTGCATAAGCAACTTGTTGCTAGTACTCGGCAATAGAACCAAGACCTCGTCCCCAGATTTAAAGTGTCAAGCCATGCTCTTTCAGTCAAAATAAGATTTATAGCGATTACCGCTGCACTTTACGTTACTAGCGGTAATCTTTGCCGTTTACTCCAGCTTGTTTCTAAAGTCTGTTACACATTGGTAAGTAGTCCTTAGTTTGGCATCGTCAATATCATTTTCCCACAACTCGGCAAGAATAGATAACGGGTCTCTGACATAAAGGAGAAAATTTTGTACAATCATTCGGCATCTCTCTAACTGAGAATTGAGCAGCAGGGGTAAATCTATGCCATTCTTATGGTTGGTCCTTTCATGTTTTTTTTCAAAACTGAATTAATCACACCATTAATTTTCTCACACTCTCCATTGCAGCATGGGTGATAAGGAGTTCTGAAAATGGGTGTCATACCCAAAAGTTTCTCTATTTGGCCCATGAGATCAGAAGTGAATTGAGAGCCACGATCGCTAAGAATTTCCCTAGGCACTCCGACCCTAGAGAAAACAGTAACTAGTGCTTCCGCTACAGTTATTGCGCCAATTTTTTTTGAGAGGGACAGCCTCCGGGCAACCTGTGGCTACGTCAACTATCGTCAAAATATACCTGTGGCCTTCTGACGAGGGACTCAGCTCTCCCACCAAGTCAATTGCGACTCGAGAAAATGGCTCAGAAATTACAGGCATTTTTTGCATTGGTGCTGGTTTGACCCTACCTTTTAAACAAACCCTCTGATACACACCGCAAGATCTACAATAGCGGGTAATGTCGGCACCAGCTCCGGGCCTAACACTTTAAGTGCGACGTGACCCACCGGTGGTCATTAAGGAGATTTTCAAAATGCTGCTGAGTGACCAGAAGTCACTGACTCAATGTTCATAAATACCTAATGAAAACTAAATCAAGGCACGATTTATTTAGTGTTCCTTATTTTTGAATTAGATCTCTAAAAAGAATTTTAATGTGAGTTGGACATTGAACTTCAGTTTAACCCGCGGCCACACTTAACGTGCTAAAGAAATGCTCGAAAATTTTCATTTCAGTTTTCCTATGGGAAAAATGACCTGAAAAATGTGAATCATGGGCCAACCTCAAAACTGCTGACCTACCGTCAAAAGGTACAACTAACAATTTTGTGCCGACCTCACTAGGTCGAGGACTAGCAACACACTCCCTGAAAATTATCCCCTTTCTTTTACATACTTTACAGAAACTCCTCCTCTTGTTTTGTCCACCTGTCCCAACTTTACCTTCGACCGGACGTTTTCCAAAGTGGGACACATTCGCTGCATTTCAGCAAACTTGTCTGGCGATAAATTTAGAGCGTCTACTTGTAGCACAGTCAAATGATGAATTGATTTCAGTTTAACAGACCTAGTTTGAACAACATTAATGGCATCAGGCACAGTTTTAATAATTTTCTACATATTTGGTACATGTATCCTCTTTCCATGAATCATTGCATTGAACATCGTCAGACATTATTCTATTCTTAGAACACGAGTTGTTAAACACTGTTATAGCGCAAGATGAGATCAATAAAGATGTTTTACTTCTACTACATGCTGTCAAAATTATTACATCTTCAAAAGACGGGCAGTAACCATTAAGTACATCTTTTATTTTGTTGTGAACCAATAGACGTTAGTAGGAACAAGCAAAATTTTTTGCTGTCGGGTTGTTATTGCAAACACCTCTGCTTTCAATTTTCCAGAAAATTAATTTTAACTGATCTTGACCTATTTTAAACTGAAGTGAAAAACACATGCCCAATTTTACAATTTTGTGGAGCGAGTTATTAATGTTTTTAATTCGAATTGAAAGTCCTTTAAATCCTGTTTTCCTGACTGACTGGCACATTAGGTTGACAGATGTTGGGCAGCAAAGTGACGTTATATACAAAGTGTCTTCATCATGGGTAGAAAATACATTGCCGGTATTATTTGAGTTAATAGGTTTCTTACATCCAAATGACAAATTATTTCTGGCATTTAATATATCAAACTCCCTAATAAATTTTATTGTTGCCTCACTGCCGCTAAAACCGTCCATATTGTTTTTTTTTTCCAGACAAATTGTAATCCATCTGCAACGGAACCACTTAAAAGTTAAGCAGCAAGTTTGAAATTCACCTTTTCTTAAGTAGTGTATGTGCTCTAATTTTAATTTCTAGCTAAATGTATTTTCGTTGAAGTTTGTAATTCAAGAAATTTCTGTACGTACACGTGAAAACTAATGTCTGAATCTTTTTGAAAGTACTACTGCACTTGTGTATAATGCATGAGCTCGGCATATTGGGAAAATAGTCCTTGAACGCAGCATGGATAAGCTGCGCCCTTCCACGCCGAGCGCCAGTTGCCAACTGAGCTCCACCCACCTCCCCCTCCGTGTGTGGAGTACGTCACCCTACAGCACGGTAGACATAAGAAAGTAGGAGCATTCAAGTCTTTTCGTAAAAGAGCACTGGGTGTCGTGACGTCACGGACCCAGAACGAATAGCAATCCAGATAAAGAGAGAGACGCCACCTGGCGACAATATGTAACAATTTCGAGTCAGCTGTACGACAATTTGGACAACAACAACAACGCGACCAGTTGGTCGGCGTTGG
>JACJUY010012636.1:0-15336 GCA_014220935.1 Platorchestia sp. MABIK | reverse complement strand
ACATCTAAAATAATGAAAAAATTGGGAAAAAATTGGAAAAAATTAAATAATTGGAAAATGAAAAAATTGAAAAAAATGAAAAATTGACAAAATTGGAAAAATGAAAAAATTACGACATAAAAAAATGGAAAATTGAAAAAATTAAAAAATTGAATAAATTGAAAAAAAATGTAAATGAAAAAAATTGAAACAAATTAAAAATGAACAAATTGAAATCAATAAAAAATGAAAAATTGCAAATAAAATTAACGAATAAATAAAGTCAACAATAAAAAAACTAACCATAGTAAAAAAATCAACAAATTAAGAAAAGTTGATTAAAAAAAATAGATTAAAAAATTGTAAAAAATATAAAAAATGAAAAACATGATAAGAAAATAATAATTTTCCTATCCTAACCTTATTTAACCTATCCTACCTATCCTATCGACATAAAATGCCAAACGTATCAATGGATGTAACCCAACTCAACCTAATCTAATCTACCTATCCTATCCAGCCTATTGGATGTAGAGCGTTACCCACGAACTTAGTTTTAAGCGTATTAATACATAGATTTTATATCTTCAAAAATATTAATTTTTCGTTTATATTTCCCGAGTTATGAACAACTTCTCGTTAAAATTATTAACTGCTTCAGCAATTATACCAGGTGACTTAGTAAAGTGTTTTCCGCACTCAGATTTCTTAAGAAAGCAATAGCAAGTGAGCGAATTCGCTTTACGAAAACTGACTTTACTTTCTAATTATTTTCAAAATTTGCGATACATGATCTAAAATTTGCCATAGTGAAAATAGAAGTTACAGAGTTGTTGAAAAGAAGTAGGTAGTTGTATTAATATAGAATGCTCTATGGACTTGACATATCATCGAAAAGACTCTTTAAATGCCTGAAAAGAAATGAAAAATGAGAAGACGTATTCAAATTCGATAAAAAAAATCATATGCAGGTCAAAACAGATTTTGAAATGTTTAAGACGCATTCAAATTCGATAAAACAAAAATCACATGCAGGTCAAAACAGATTTTGAAATGTTTCATCAAATGGAAGAAATAAAGACAACATATTTGAAAGCTAAAAAAACCCGTTTGGTAGTGGAACATAAATTTTGTTTTGAATATCATTAAAGACTTTAAAGATTTTAAAATTGAAAGGCCTATGGCATTAGAAGAACATCTTACTAGTTTAAATTTGCTATTATGAGGGAAAACGTCACGGAACAAAACCTTGCTTCAAAACAACTAAGCGGGCTGAGCGGGTTGACACCTGATTAAATATTTTCATTAAATACAATTTCATTTGAATAAATGTCTTATTTCTCACAATATTTATACGTTTTTGCTACAGTTTCATTGATTATTTTTTCTATAATTGAAATTGCAATGAGATTTTTTGTAGTTTTTCTACGTGCACCCCTCATGGGGATACAACTATTGCCTCCATGAGAATTAGCGCTCCCATAGGAATTATGTGAGGTCCCGAGCTAAAAGTTAGGTAGACCTTCTTTTTGTGGAAATAGAATAGGTTTTGTGTTTTGTTCCGGACCAAGTCTTTTCGGCTCACTACTGTCCTATTTTTCAGTACCTACTACTTTCTTCTTCAACTTTTATCCTGTTTCATGAACTTATTTCTCAGCTTACTGTTTTTTTGCACCTTGTGGGTAGATTCCGCATTTCTTTTAACTCCGTACTAAATGGTGCAATCGTCCTTCCTCTCTTTCAACAAATTTTTTTTGTGGTGGAGGGAGGCTAAAACTTTCTTAAAATCAATCAATATTGTACGCGCAATAGGCTTTAATATTTCACTTTGCAGTAGTACATTTTGTTAGCGTGAATTGACTTCTGCATTCTGTTGCAGGTAAAAATGACAAATTTGAAACTCTTGGCAATCTCGCTGCTGATTTGTTCGGCGAAGCTGCTCGGCGTCTCGATGGTGAGTGAGTGCATGGCCTTTCTGTGACGCGAAGAATGATGGCCGCGCTGTTTGCCTGAGATAAATTCTGCTTTGAAAACAGACGACAAATGTAGAATACAATTCTTATGTTCTGATAGTTCCGAATTTTCAAAAATAGAAATGCTTCAAAGGTATCGCAGTGGGTCACTTAAAAAGTTTCGACTGCCGGAGTTTCAGTTGTACGAAAGTACAAATTACAAATGTAAATTGAATCCGGATATCGTAGAGTACCAATTTGAATTCAAGTCGTAATTATTTTTGCAGCCTTAATCTAAAGGCCTAAGCAAAAGTATTGGTATCAACGAAAGTCAAATAAGCAATTAGTTATGAGTTGAATTAAGTGTTTTACTGCGCTCGATTAGTTACCAATGACGCCGTTGGATATTGTTTTGATTCAGATTTGTAAATTGTTTTCCTACATTGAACTTGAACAAATCTTGTGTGAACGGTACTCAAACCCACCTTGTTACACATCCCATTCTAGCCATTTCCAGCTATTGCATTAAAGTACTCTTTCATCGCACATTCTTTTTCTCTTTGGTATGAAAACCGAGGCTAAGAGTCGACAGGCTAGCTTGACTCTCGACAAGCAGCCACATAAAGTGAGCTGCTGCAGACATGAAGACATTTGTTCACAGTGTAATATCATTGTACATTCACAAAACATGTTTCAAATACGACTAAAATAGAAAAGTTGATATGAAAATCTTCCTCCTATTTAATTGGTCTTACCCATAAGAAATTCAAAATGATCGGACCAACCAATTTTTCACATCGACGCTCCTACAATCATTAGTGGCAAAATTTCTTACTGAATTCTCCTCAAGGGGTGAGACCGACAAATACAATAATGTTCCGAAATTCCGTTGTCCCGTAACTTTGGTAATTCGTATGAGTGACAAGGGGATTCTTACCGTGTAATTTTTTTTACCAATTGAGTAAATACAATTTTTTGTTTGTAGAGACAAATTTTTATGCAGCAGTATGTACTTGACTACCATACTATTGTTTTAATTTTTCATTGTACACTTATGATTCATCATCTATATACGATTAAAACTAAGTTCGTGGGTAACGCTCCACATCCAATAGCTGGATAGGATAGGTAGGTTAGGATATTTAATATTTTTTATTACTATTTTCTTTTATTATTCATATTTTATCATCGATTTTTATTTGTATTTATTTTAAATTTTCATTTAACTTGTTAATTTTCTATTTTTTATGTATTTTTTTTCAATTTCAATTTTTTGTATTTTCATTTATAATTATTTTCATTTTCATTTTGTGTTTTTTACATTTTGTATTCTTTATTTATTCAATTTTTTGTATTTATTTGAAAGCAAAAAAAATAATTCCTCTCATTTAAATTTGCAATTATTTTTTTTTTGTGTATAATTCATTTCCTATTTTTTAATTTCCAATTTTGTCATTTTATCACTTCCTTTTTAATTTTTTAAATTTTGTTTAATGTTTATATTTTTCAATTTTTTTAATGTTTTGAATTCTTCAATTTTTTTATTCAATTTTTTTATTTGTTTGTTCATGGATATTTACCTTTATATATTCAATTATTATTTTCACTTACATTTTTTATTTTTCATTGGTTAATTCTTGTTCATTCATTTTTAATTAATTTTGTCAATTATTCATCTTTAATTTTTTCAAATTTTCTGTAATTTTATGTTTGTTAAATAAATTTATCTTTCCATGTTATTTATTTTCTAATTTTTCATTTCCTCATTTTTCCTATAATTCACTTTATTCTTTTCTTAATTTTTGTATTTTTTAACACTTTATCATGTCTTTTTTTAACTTTTTCACTTCTGTAGAATTGTTTTCCTTTTAATTTGTTTATCAAATTTTTTGTATTCAAATTTGTTTAATTACTTATTTTTATTTGTTATTTTCCCATTAATTTACTTCATATATTTATTTGTTTATCTCTTATTTTGTGTTGTATTTTTCATATTTTCATTTATATGTAAATTTTTCAAAATTTTTTATATATCCAATTTTTTTCATGTTGTGTTCATGTAATTATTTTCATTCAAATTTTGTAGTCAAATTTTTGTATTTTTCTATTTGTTCATTTTTATGCATCATTTGTTCATATTTTTTCGTTATTTTGATTTATTCCTTCAGATGTTCTAGCTTTTATATTTTTTATTTTCTCATTTTTAATCATTTTTACAAATGTAATTTGTTTAATTATATTATAATTTTCAATTTTTCATTCTTATTTTTTTATTATTTATTTGAACTGGTTCCTTTCAATCGCATGTTTAATTTTCTGTTGTTTTTTTAATTTGTGCTCCTAATTTTTTCATTTTTATTCATTTTTAATTTTTCCAAATTTTTCTCTCATTTTTTTCATGTCCATGCTTTTTAAAATTTTGTTGTTTTTTAATTACATTTTTTACTCAAATTTTTTCTAATTAAAAAAAAAATCATTTGAATTTTTTCTTATTTCTTTTTAACTAGTAATTTTTTGTTGTTTTTAATTTTCAATTATTTTTCACCATTTCCAATTTTTCAAATTTATTTTTCATTTCTGTTCTACTTTTGATTAAAAAAAATTTTAATTCAAATTTTGTTGTATTTTTTTCATTATTTTTTCTGTTTTTTAGTTTAAAATTTATATTTTTCATTCTTTTGTATTTATTTACAATATTTGTATTTTAAATTTTCTCAACTAGTCATTTTTCAATTATTCTTTTTTCAATTATTCATTTTTCATATATTCATTGGTCAATTATTAATTTTACAGTTTTCATTTTTTTTTCTTTCTATAAATTTTTTCGAATTTTCCAAACATTTTCTTTTTTCTACTTTTTTCTGTTTTTGAATTTTTGAATTTTGAAATGTTCAGCGACTTTTTTTGAATGTTCGGCGATCTGAGCGCACCCGTGACAGGTGTGACCAGCATATGGAGATTAATGGAGACAATGTCAGAAAATGAAGCAACACAGTAAAGTTATTGGTAATTTTGTACCGTCGCTAGGAAAAGGCTCTAACCAAAGAAAAAATCGAATCTTGAGAGCTTCACAAAAAAGTACCTTGACCATATAAAGTGGGTACTAATTGCGACTAAAGCCCTGTTTACACTGGTATACACTTTGTCGCAGGCTCACGTGTATACGTCTCATGTGGACACTCACAAGCGCCATGAGCGTTTACACTAGACAAGTGGTAACTGAGTGGTTCATAACCTTTCAAATATAGCGACCCATTTTAGAACAAGCTATCCCAATCCTTAAAATATCCTATATACATTTATTTATTCGTTAACGAACTGTCATATTTTGCGATTTATTCGTGAAGTAACTGTACATTCCGTAAATATTTAATTAATTCAAAAATTTTTCATAAAAAATTGCGAAGCTCCTACAAAACATTCATTAATTCCAAATCAATTCCAAATTATTCGAACAAACAAATTTCACACCGTTATATAAAAAATTTTTATGAACTGACTTTAATGAGACGGTTGGTATTGAGTTTTTTAGCTAGCAATTCTATCCTGGGCTCCGTTGTCGATATGGTACACTTTAAGTCCTCTTCCACATCTAATTTATTTCGGTACTTGTTTTTAACAATGAGAAGTTGGGAGAATGCTAATTCACATAAGTAAGTTGTTGGGAACGGCAATAAATTCCTTGTTGCGCTTTCTGATATTACAGGTAATGTTTTGAAATTTTTGCCCAAAATTATTGTAATTGCAGTTCACCAAACCATGATTGAGCTTCAAAGCTGTTTTTTAAGTCGATGAACTCTTCTTTTGCTGCTTGAGGGACACCAGATACACTGGCATTGAAAGGGTTGATTGAAAATTAGAATGATTTGCAACATTCTTCAGGAATAATTTTTTATCTGAACAGTAAGATTTTTCAAATGTTCTTGTATCAAGCCTTCGATCAAGTCTTCGATGTCAATTTCATTTGCCGTTTCTTCAACAAGTTGGGCAAGTGTTGGGAACATTTATAATTTCTTCTGATTAATTTTGTTGATCCAGAGTTCCAATTTCATTTTGAAAGACGATATATTTTCAGACAAAGATATTATCGCACTTTCTTTACCCTGTAATCCTGCATTAATACAATTAAATATCTCAAAAGGTTCGACCATGTATGCCAATTTGCACATCGTAAATTCATCCGTAAACAATGATTCATATTCGCTCTCATTTTGAGAATCAAAAAATCTTTGCAGCTCTCCTCCGAATTCGAAAAATCTCTTCAACGCCTTTCCTTTCGAGCGCCACCTTACCTGTGGGTGAAACAATAGTACTTCATGGGCTGAACCAAAATCTTCACATACAACTCTAAAGAGCCGTGTTGCAAGTGGACTTGATTTAATTAACGACATTCACGGCTGTAATCACTCGGTTAAGCACTTCTCTGAATAGTTCAGACAACGTCTTGGTAGCAAATACTAGTCGATGAATCATGCAGCGAGTCCCAATTACTTTTGGACTCACATTTTTACTAACGATTGGAAGCCAGACTTACAACCGAACATTGCAGGTGCCCCGTCAGTACAAACTCCGCACAATTTCTCTCATTCGATTGAATGTTCTTTGAAGAAATCATCAATTAAATTGAAAATGTCAGCAGCAGTAGTTGACGTTTGCAGAGGCTCACCAAACAAGAAATCTTCCTTTTTTTTATAAAAACGAACATACACAAAAAGTTGTGCAAAGTTTGTCACATCAGTAGTTTCGTTTAAGCTGTATGCTGAACAGCCCAGTAGGAGTTTCTTTTAATCCTTGAATAATTTGGCACAAAATACCCTCAGACATATCTGTTATCCTTCGTTTTACCGAATTGTTTGACGCGGATAGAGGCGATAATTTATTTACTGCTTCAGGATCGATCTTGAGACGTACAATATCTTTGGTGCATGGAAAATAAGATTCTCAGCTATTGTGTGTGGTTTTTTAGCTTGTGCTATTCTTAATGCAACCGTGTATGAAGCTTCAATGGCCGCTAAATTTTTGTTTTAAAATAATCTACCGCTATCAAGCCGGCGACTTTCGACGCCCTCAACTTTTGGTTTTAAAAAATCAATAGTTTTTCCTTTCAAAGCAGGGTGCTTAGTTTCGAGATGTTTTTGAAGTTTAGCTGGTCTCATAGACTCATGGGCAAGAAATTTCCAAACATACTACACACTGTGGTCTTTCCACATCTGTATTAACTATGCCAGTGAATCACAACTTCAAGAAATCATCGCTGTATTTTCTCTTTTTCACTCTCATTTTTAAAGGGTTAAGAATCACTCGAAAAAAGCTAACAACGTGTCACTGCAAGTGCGACAACAACACTGTTGGGAGGAGCGACAGCGGTGGCGCAACCAAAACAAAACATGTTCAATACTGTCTCAGACGTTGTGTTGAGTAACTTAAGGAACTGTTACATTTATTTAATAGTGTGAATTTATATAACTGTCTTAATTTTATTTCTTAGTTTTTTCAACTTTTTTCATATTGTACCGTGTTCTACATAATATTCCTGTTCGGGTCATAATCGGTTAGCGACCCCATGGCATTGGTGTCGCGACCCACAGGTTCGGAACCACTGTTCTAGTGTGAACACTCGCCACTCTTTTGCAACGTGCACTGGCCCGCGACCCAAGGATGTGAGTGTCGAAAAGAGTGTCAATGTAAACGCATTATTATTTCGTATCAGATACTCATTGAGGCCTCTTTCTCCCATTTTACGGAAAAAATGAAAATTCCATAAAAAATTAAATATGATTATTCCTTTAAGCACAAGATCATAAAATGAAATACATAACAAGAAAAATAAAACTACAAAACAATGAAAAAAAGCAGATTTCATAAATTAAAGCAATGATGAAATAAATCAGAGAGAAAGCAGAAAAAAAAGAATTAAATGCCCAATGAATAAAAAAAGCACATTTTAAAAAAATATATGTTACAATGTTAGTTATCCGAATAGTTATACATATTATCATTTATATATATCGTACTTTTCAAAATCAAACGACAATAATTATACCCCTTAGGATATGATGATCTAAGGATGAAGCCGAGGAGAAACTCTTGCAGCGAGCGGTAAAAACTTACAAGCAAATTTCCCGAGCGCGCCGCTCCGCTCTGTTTGCAGTGTGAACACCCAAGCGTTCCTGCATTCAAACATATATAAAATTAATGACTCTCTGCTCTGCTCCTTTTGTACTTACTATAGTGTGCCAGTGATGCCAGATTTCGGATTAGCAGTGTTGCCAGATTCAATATAAGCGCTGTTATTTGTCGGATGCCTTGACGTCACAACGATCACACGCGATTGAATAAAAGACTGGTTTGACGTTACCTTCTTTCGTCTACCATGTCTTATGGCTAAACAAATAGGAATTTAGGAACATTGCATTCATTTTGAACACGTATGAAGGCGAGGAATTGATCGCTATTGGTTTCGAATTTTTATGGCCAATATTCCATAATGTGGAACTAGTGATGTACCGATACCATTTTTTTGGCCGATACCGATACCCATTTTACGGCCGATACTCCGATACTTAGAAATACCGAGACTCTGACCGATACTACTACCGATACCGATACTTTTACAATTACATCAAAATAAAACCTTTATAAGCTCTACATAGGTGTTATAATGAAATCATTTACTATTATTTATAATAATATCACAATATTGACAATAAAGTTTTTGATTAGGAATAATAAAACTGCTCTTGCTATGTTAACTGGAGGGCAAATATGCAGAGCGGCCTGAGCCACAAATTCTTGAATTTTAGGGCAGTGATAAGCAAAGTGGGAAAAGCGACAGCGTTTCCCATATATACTGAACAAGGAATTGCTCAGTCGTTTATGCCACTCTGGCGCAAACAAAAGAGTGGGGCTTCCTGTCTGGCTATGGCATAATCGCAGCAGCAGAGTTGCTCATAATCGATGAGCTGTTGCATCATAGTGCAGAGTTGCATCATGCGTGCGGCAAGCTCATTAGCAGTTTGACGGCAAGCTCATTAGCAGGGCTACCGAAATTGGTACAGTCGGACACATTTGGTACGTTCTGCTCCAAGTGTTACTTTGTTGAAATTGTTGTTCAACGTTAGCCTGAAGCGGTAAATTTTGGTACGTTTCAATGATTTTTATAACATATTGAGGAAATTAGACCCTACCAATAAATATTAGCCTAACATTTGACAATTACCAAACTTTTCATGTAAATGGGAGGTAAATTAAACGAAATGTGTGATCAAATAAAGTGACGCAACGCGTTTGAAACCAGTTACAAGTTTAGAACTCATCGCATCGTCACCAGTGTGACGCTACACTTCTACAGTCTAATGTTTTATGTGCACATTTGATATAAATATAGAGTGTTAACAATTTTAATGCAATGCTAGTTTTTATTTTGCTAAAATTGCTTATCCATGATATCGTTTTGTTATCTCAGACTGACAAGCATTTGAGTAATGAGTATGCTTGATCTGTTCTGCACTCGTCGAGTATTGGTTCGGCTTCTGTACGTTTGCTGTGGCTCATTCCTCGCCTAATTTATTCCTCACCTTTCAATGAGATTGTGAGAGTCAGTCTAATGCAGCTACTGAGTGGAATAAGTTCCTAATTGTGTTTGGTCGCTCATTGATTTAAAAACAAATGTTTTGTTGCTCCTAATTGTTCTTCAATCAATAAGCGTTGAGAAATAATGAGTTTCAAGAAAGTGAAAATTGAGTATTCTTCCAATAGTGAGGACAGTGATGCTCTGAGACAGAAACAGAAAGTTAAATATGAACGGAAAGTTTCATTTAAATTAAAACGGTTGAGAAATATTTATCGTGGCTACAAGTCAGCAAACTTAACTCCAGCAAAGGGTATTGCAAATTGTGCAATAATTATTGTGAGATAGCCGTCAGCTTAAGTCAAATAAAAAGATACGAGAAAACTAACGTACATAAAAGTAATGCAAAGGTTGATGGCAAATTGATCAAAGTCACTGACTTAATGAGAAGTAAACAGTCAGATAACAAAACAAAGTAGCATCCGCAGAACTAAAATTGTGTGTCTTTACTGCCGAACATAACCTACCCATTCCTCTTTTAACTAATTTGCCTGTACTCATTTCTAAGATACGTTCTGACTCCAAATTAGCCAAAAACATCAAGAGCGCACAAACGAAAGGAACTAGCATTTTTTCAGATATACGAGTGATAGATCCTGACTCCTGATGCTTTAAGCAACCTGATATATAAACTAAATGCTGCGAAGTTCTCCCTTATTATTAACGAAACAGATGTTTCTATTTTCAAGCAACTTGCAGATCTTCTGGTTACCAATATTTTCCTATCTGCGTAAATTGCATTTTGAAAGTTTTTATTTGCAGGTTCCAGTGAAGCGTCACAACCATACGTCACTGAATCTTCAAAATAGAAAACATCTCATTATACTATAAATGGCCAGAGAGGGTGCAAGGTAGTGTTTTGTTCTACACTGGGAATCTCACCATAGCGTGTAACTTATGTAATCAATAAGAAAGTGAAAACAGGAATTGCTTTGCTAGATAAAAGAGGCATGCATGTGCCTGCTAAAAAAATTTTACCTGAGATGAAGAAAAAGTGTAAACAATTCTTAATAATTTCCCAATGTACAAATCCAACTTCAGTGATAGTCCTAAATTATATTTCAGTCCTGATCTTACCTACCCAAAAATGCATTCGTTGTACACGGAGAGAAATCCTGATCATCCCGTCAACTCATTCGTTTTCATGACAGAACTCAAAAATGCAACGTAGGAATACAGTTGCCAAAGAAAGACACGTGTGCTAGATGAGATGAGTTCAAGATGAAAAATAAAGCAAATCTAGGTGTTGAAGAGAGAAGACGTAGCTATAAAAAAGTTCACAAGGAGCAGATTACACGTGCTGAACTTACACGCAAGGAACTAAATGAAACACAAGAGGAATGTCACCAGCCTAGTTCCCGCCTACCGTGCATTACGTTTGACCGGGAGGAAACTCAGCCGATTCCTTACCTCAATGTTTCTGTTGTTTTTTATACAAGGCAAATGTGGTTGTACAACCTCGGAATATATGCATGACATGAAAAGGGCCACAAGTTTCCCTAGCAAATGATCGAAGGGAAGCGAGGAAGTTGTGAGATCGTTTCATCTGGTTGAACTTTCCTACAGAAAAATCATCTTCATAATTAAGACAAGATTCATTCATTTTACGACTGTTGTGGCGTACAAAACCGCAATAAGAACATTGTCGCTTCCTTCATGTTTATCTGTTTGAGTACTCACACGAAGGACAAGTTTATCGATGTCCCAAGCCCCAGTCATACTTCACGTTTTGGACGGTCGACATAAAAGGAAACAAATTTAGCTGGTTGAAACTGGAATGGCTGAAAGTTTCCCAGTAAAACGAGTGCTTGATGAAGTACAAGTATTCCAGCGATCACCACATGGAACTTCGTACTATTGACTTCAGCAAACGCAACAAGCTACCTGAACTTAAAACCGTCCTCCTGGAGCCTCTTTATAAAGAATTAATGAAGCTTTCATTCGGAAAATTCAGAAACATGCAAGACTTAACTGCTTACATTCCATCTCATCTTGTGGGCTTTTCAGCAATCTGCCCCATCAAATCAGAAAAAGAAATCCAATTCTAAGTGTATTCCGGATGAAAAAACTAAGGTGTAGCTGAAACACCAAGTTGCTCAAGTCAATGTTGGAATATGATTAAATCTACTTTCATGTCCATTACACATTTTATTATGCACGCAGGAAATAGTGTTTATATTAGGTTAGAATATATTGAATATCACGTTCATCTGAGAAGAGAAATCGCTAAATTAGTCTTGAAACGCCTGCAGCGGAACTTATAGACCCATGTTGAACATACTCAACCTAGCCTAATTCAAAATTAAGAGAACCATTTTGGAGCATTTGTAGTAAAAAATTAGATTTTCCAGAATTGTTTTTGTTATTGCTTTAAAAAAGTTTGAGATATGTCCCCGAATGTCTGTAGAAATATCAGGAACGTATCCCAGAGCTGGCGCCCCCCCGAGAGGGGGAGAGCATCCCCCCTACGGAACTTTTTTTTCATTTTTGAACCTAGAGCAATAAAATTTAGTACACTGATAGGAAATGCAATTTAGAATCATTTACCATCTATGAAAAAATGCGATTTTCTTCAAAAGACAATTGGAAATCATATAAAACGACATTTTTGGGGGGTTCTCTAAATGCTTATTCTCTGACAGTTTTTGAGCTACCGTAAGGATTTTGGTATCATTGGATGCAGAATAACGTGGACATTCCAAAAAATTAATTTTTTTCCCTCAAATTTCAAATCTTATTTTTATCACTTTTTTTATATATCATCATTCATATTCCTCAAGGTAAGCGTCCCCCTTTCGAATAATTTTTTTATTACTGAATTTAGAGCAATGAAATTTGGTACACAGATAGGAAATGCAATTTAGAGTCATTTATCATTTATGACAAAATGCGATTTTCATGAAAAGAAAATGGGAAATCATAGAAAACGACATTTTTATGGGGGGTTTTCTAAATGCTTCTTTGAGTTTTTGAGATACAGTAATGATTTTGGTACCATTGGATGCAGAATAACGTGGAAATTCCAAAAAATTAAATGCATTTCCTCAAATTTCCAATGAAAAAAAAATAAATGAGAAAGAAAAAAAAGGAAAATTTTTTTCGAAAAAATTCAAATTTATGACGTCATAACTTTAGAACAAAAATGAATTTTGAAAAACTATTCAATTTTCTGGAAAGCCCTTGTTTTTTTGCATCCTATAATACAAAAATCATCACTGTAGCTCCAAAACTGTAGGAGAAGAAGCTTTTTTAATCATAAAATATCTTTTACAAGTAAGTTTTCAAGACGTTTTTCACAAAATCTACGAAATTTACAAAGCTAGAGCAATGCGGTTTGTTGCATTTGGAAGTGAAATGTGTGCTCTAAAAATGTTATTGACCGATTTTTTTAAAATTGTATGTAAAACTTTCCGTATACTTTTTTACCCAAAAATTATAACTTTTACCCTACCTCTTTGAAAAAAATTATATGAATTCGGAATGAAATAAATCAAAAAAAGTGATCAATAACATTTTTAGAGCACACATTTAAATTTCAAATACAACAAACCGCTTTGCTCTAGCTTTGTAAATTTCGGAGATTTTGTGAAAAATATATATTTTTTTTTAATTATGAGGAATAATTAATTTTCTATGCCCCAAATGGAAAAAACTTCTGTTATAAAAGTTGTTACGAATGTGGAGATCTAGTAGTCTGCAAATTTTCATAGACGTATGTCCAATAGAAAAAAAGTTTCCAGTTTTTCAAAATGGTTTCCTCAAGCTTGCTATTTGTTGTGTTCGTCGCAAATGTGGTCTTCTCTTTTCTTTCTATTGTTTTCTTTCGACAATCTACGCAGATTTTTTTCTCCAAATACGCATAGTTAATGCTTATACCAGGATGATTACTTATGAGTGTCAAATTTTGTGTTTGACAGAGCTTATGATTAAATCCTAATCCATGATTTATTTTTTTGTTTTCTTTTATCAACCTTCGCTGAGAAATTATTTAATTTGTGTTACAGATAGCGGAGTAAAAAATACAGTATTCAGACTGTGAGACCACTAAACGTGTCAAAATCCACTGAAAACATTTTGTAATCATTTTGCTTGTTTTCTGCGTAGAAAATGGTGGATTGCAGGATTGGGATTTCTCAAACTAAAATTAAGAAATAAAAGCTTTATCACTCTAATCCCTACGTAACGTGTCACTAGAAGGAAAATATACGATTGTGTTCACTATTCTGTACATGAAAATATAGTAGATCTCTAACCAATACAATTATTTGCCTTCTCTTTACTTGCGCATACGCCTCACTGCAGTTTCAAATTGTTTAACACTTGAATTAAAATATGTTTTCATATATCATTAAACACCTATTTGCACTATACGCCATAAGAGTTGATTAGTTAGTGCAATAGAGGGTGTTCCAGAGCAGGAGGTACATAATTGTGCACCAATGAGAAAATGACAAAGTAAACACTTTTTCTTCTATGAAATTTGCCAGCAAACATTACGTTTTTTGAAATATTAGTTGTTTATTATTTTCAAGGATGAAATTTAATGACACAACTACTCGCAATATTTATTTTGAATTTAAGTTTCAAATACTTCTATCTTATGAGAGTTTAGAATAATAAAATTTAGTTCTAGGGACATATGGTAAAATAGTTTTAGCAAGGACACTAGAAGAGCCTTGTTGATACTACACCCATTAGATCTGAGGAAGATCTCGTGGTCAGAATGCTCTGCTGGTGAGATTTCTGAAATGTCCGACGTGTTTCCTAATATCCGGTAGTCGCTAAAAGACTTAAGCCTGTGACACACCTTGTATTACGTCAATGATACTTGTCGCCGACGTGGTGTCGCAGAAACACCGCTGCTGACAGACGGGCTTCTGCACGAGCGCGCGGTGTCGCGGCAGTCAGTTGCCCACAAGCTTTGAGAGGAGGAGGATGTCAGACGATATTGTGCTGTGCGAAGAAGCTGCGCTCGGCTCATCGCGGAGCGCGTCAGCGAGATGATACCATGCTCAATGTCTGCTTGTCTCACAATGACTCTGCTGTGCCACAGCAGGGTTACCAGATAGCTACATGAATTTTAGGCCAAATTTTACCAAGACAAAAGCCAAATTTATTTAGAGGTAAACTAATATAGCAGGTAGATGCCCTTGAAGTATCATAATTCTATTTGTCATTAAAATTTTGAAATAGAAAGAAAAAATAGACCTAACTTACACTATTTTTCAAGGAATAACAAATTCTTTTGACTCTTCATCAGCAGCAGAAGTTAGAGAGGTAGAAGCAGCGCTAGAGAGCGAGGTCCTTGATTTTCGTTTGATTTAAGATGCTCAATTTGAAATTAGCTTGCATTATTGAGGCCACTTTGAAGACCTTACAACATAGAGAACTATTGCAGAGATGTACTCGGATTCGAACTTTCTCATTTAACTTTCTAGTTCGTGATCTAATGTTGGACTGCAAATGTTGGACCAAAACTGCATAGTGTCTTTTGAAATCACACCACCGTCAAAATACCCTCCTTCTTCGAGTTTATGATACTAATTTTTCGGTACTGCGGCTCACTAATGTTAATACAATCCTGAGCTAAATGCAACCTGTGCAAATCTGCAAACTCTCCTTTGATTACTTGATTTGAAATTCGCAAGGGATTTAATAATATTCAGCAGGATCTAACTGATCCTGTTACTACTCTGCGTTCGACTATCACGTTTCGGTTTTACGCCTTGTGCGCCACAAACACGGAAAATGACAAAAAAGCCAGAAAAAGGCCAA
>JACJUY010012635.1:0-21756 GCA_014220935.1 Platorchestia sp. MABIK | reverse complement strand
CTAGGTCACCCTGGGTCGTTTGCGCGAAAACCTTGACGTATCATTCGAAAGTCGTGAGTCGAAATGACTCCATTAGCATGAATGACTGACTATGCATATCGAATATTTTTTATTTAAGGCTAAAGTAAAACTCTTTTTCCATCAACAACGGCTTGATTTTTTTCCTCAGCTTAAATTTTTTATACATGTCTTGCGGACGACTGAAGTCCGGAAAAGTGAAAATGTCAACAGACCACTGCCTAACTTATTTCTTCCAAGCACATTCTCACGCGCAAAATATCTCACAATTTTCTTTTTTTGACCTTCGTTGTACTTTAATGCAATTCATAACCGTATGTAAAAAATAACAAAAAATCTTTTTTGTATTTAGCAGTGCCTATTGAAGTTTTAATTATCGAACTTGAAGTCTTCTAGTCTAAAAAACTTATCAAGAAGCAATTGTAAGTTTACGCTTGAAAATAATACACGAAACAGTTCTCTGTTGACTTCGGTAATTCAATTCTGTTTAGCTTTTCTATTGTAACAACCATATGTTTCATTAAGTTATGTTGTTTGAGTGTTTTCTGTTGCTAACATTTGTGCGTGGAATATATGCCGATGTTTAATGAGGTGAAAGTCAAAAATCTTGTAAAAATTTTGTGGCAGAGTACATAATGTTAACTCTAATCTGATGCGGATTTAGTTAAGCACCAGATAAATATTTTTTTTAGTGAAAGAGGTTCTGACACCAGTAGGATTGAAGATGATTTTATTCATTTTATTTCGTGTTTCAGACCATGCTGGGACATAATTTCTCTCAATTTTAGCTTGATTTCTAAGTTATTTAGTGCTGTGTTATTTAGGCTTTAGGAAGTAGGCTCAACAACCACATAATGACTGCAAGAAGCCTGCTGTGTGATTGCTGCCTGCGCACAGTATGGTCACCTGAAGAGGTAAGGTGCATATAGGGAATTTTGGGACATGAGTGACAAAGGATGCTTTATTCCAATAAATCAGGCTTGATGTATATCATCTTGTACATTGGTTTTTAGAATGCCTAATAGCTAATATCGGGATGCAATAACGGTTACCTCCGGTCAAGCGGGTACCCATTTCTGATACCTTGATACAATGGGGAATTGTGGCCAAGTTTTATTTTTTTCTTAACCGATAGAGAGCAACATGCAACGCTGCCGGGATTCAAACTTCCGACACCTTGTGAAGAGCATGTTTTTAGCCACTCAGCCATGGTGACCAGTTGACATTATTTTTATCTGTATATTTAATCCTTCCAATGTGAATTTTTTTTTAATATAGCTATAAACAAAAATTGTGATATTTACTTGGAAATATTTTAAATAGCATATGATAGTTTGAGCTCATTCAGAAAAATTACTGTTATTTGCATTTAAAAATAAATTTCTGTTAAGAAAAATGTGTTATTTTTCCAAATTTAAATTGTACTTTGGTTCTGGTCTCAAAAATATTTTTGTAATATCAGAAATATAGCAATGCTTAGTTGCTATACAAATATGTTTCTGTATGAAATATTAGGTATTTGTGAAGGAAAGGACAATATTCAATTTCCTAATTTTTCGTGGTTGATTATTGGTAATTAGATCAAAATAAACAATTTTTCTTCCATGCACTTTCCATCGCACATGAGTATTTAGCAAGTTATAGCCATAGCTTTCCTGCTGCATTTCTATTCTTTGAAGCGTGTCAAAAATCGGTTTGAAGAAGGGAGGACCCTTAATGGAATCTCCCTTTTGATGGTTGTAATGTGCTTGAATTATCGTTATGTTAGGTTACTCTACGTTACTTTAGGTTAGATTAGTTCAGTTACATTACGTCACTGCTATAACTTGTTAAATACTCATTTGCGATGGAAAGTGCATAGAATAAAAAAATTTTATATTGATGTAATTGCCTATTTCCAAATACCAAAAATTGGAAAAAAGATTATTGTCCTCTACTTCACATTTACCAAATATTGTAGATTTTGTACAATTCCGGCGATGTAATTTGTTTTACATATAATTTTTTGTGAAGTATTTGAAAAAAATTACCTTAGTGTATCTCATATAATTTCAAATTAAAATCCATTTGTTTTTGTAAACAGTATAAGCTTCAGGCAAGAGAATAAGGCTATTTTAGTTATGTTATATATTCACATTTGTTATGGAAGTCTGTATTTAATTGGATGTCATATGTTGACATCCATATTGCTGCCATCATTGTTATATTTATGCCTTTTTATATGCCATCATTGTACATTTGTTGTTTTCATAAGTCATGCGTTGTCATTCATTTTCCAATGGTATGTCTTTTCTATTGTGATTTTCTCATTTTCCAAATATCATTATCAATCAGTAATTTTCAGATGATTGAAAGGTAAATAATCAAAAGCTTCCAATTATTTTACTGTTAAAATGATGACGTCTTTTGATTCAGAATGGCAGAAACACGTAATCAATGGACAGAAGGGGAACACATGGTACTTAGCTTTTTTGATAAAATCCAGCAATGACGATATTATAGGGTGTAGGATATTCATGTCATTTTTAGTAGATCACATAAAAGTATATGACATGTAGACAGGATTTTGTTTAATGATGTTATAATTAGCTCATTTCGAGGTGAGGCCTTGTTACTGAATCAGTTAGTGTAACATAGATTATCTTACACATTAAGTAAAGCTAACACACGCATCATATATACAGAATAACACTTCACACGCTGAAGGCAAACGTCAGCTAAACCTACATATAGGATGATAGCTGTATTTAGATTCCAGATTGGCAATTAATAAATCATCAAGTGACTTCAATAGTAAAGCCCTCGCTTGCTTGAAGGCAGCGAGGCAAGAGCACGCTCTTCACTTATCACCGCTGGGTATAAAATGTCCGGCTTGTCCAAGAAGCGGGCTTTGCACGTCTCGCTGTTACGGCTGCGAACAAATGCATTCCATATTGCGATGCTTTGTGTTAATTAATTATCAGAAATAACAAGTGTTGTCAGATAATCAGATTGGATTAGGTTTATAATTAATTTGCGATTAATAAATGTAAAATGAATGAGATCCTAGGTGTCTAAGGCAAGAGTTTAAGCATATATAGGGAAATGGAAATGTCTGGCAGTACAGCTTGCTTGGGACGCTTGGTGATGTGGCTCTCACAGATGCTAAGAGGATGAGGAAATGAGGGTATATGTAGCTTTCAAGCGGTGCCTACCTGCTGGTGATGTAACGGCCAGTTGTAGACAATGTTTGTAAAATCGGGCACATGTTGTGCTTATTGACGAGATAATATTTCATACGATGATGGTTCTTTTCAAGAAGATGATGGTCACTGGCCACACAAACCCTTCTTTGTAGCGTTTTGCTAAACACGACGTAGAGTAGTTATAGTGCTGGACAGCAACAATTTGCCAAAAGAAGCTCCATAGAAAAGCACAAGCTTATGCCTGCAAACTTGAATGAGGGAATTTTTCTAAAATGTAATTAGAATGGAACATTGCTTACATTTTTCAAGTTTTGTGTATTCAAAATGCATAGTATTCTACTTAACTATTTTGTAATTGTTGCTATAAGTTAATTTTGATGTAGGATGCCCAATCATATTCTCAGCTTTATTCTTTGGCTTGGTATAAGGAATTTTTCCCTGTTATATGAAATTTACATTTTCTTACTCCATGTTTGTATGTAATTTTGTACTAATTATTTTAATGTTTCTATGAGAGACATTGTATGGATAATATTGAATAGTTATCATGTATTAGTAATTGCTGGATAATTAATATAACTTCCATTATATAACTAACTATTTATCTGTTTATTTTTAGAACTTGAATACATGGAAAGGTTGTAGTTTATTATCATCAACTTCACAGTAGATATTTATTTTTCATTATTATTTATATCATGCATAAATATCATTTAAATTTTATACTGAAGTTCAGTGTTAGTTGTACATTTTTAATAATAAAACAATACATATATAATATGAATCAGTCATTTAAAATTATGTTTATCAAGGTTCAGTTCATAATTTAAAGTGTTGTCTATGCTGGTATAAATATTATGAAGCCTTTTTCTGCATAAGACAACTTGTAGGTGGTCTACAATGCCTATGGGGATGATAGTTATAGCTTATCTAATTAGAAATTTACATAATTTGGTAGAAAAAAGAAAGAAGTTAATCATCTGTTCTGCTGCCATAAAGAACTAGCATTTGTATGTATTGCTAAAGGGTATTATTGTACTGACACTTGCTTTTGTTCAGAAGTAATTTTGTTAGGTAAACAGTTAACTGAAGACTTTCAGTATACCAATAAATTGTCACTGACTTACCTAATTTTTGAGTTGATAAATCTGTTCTACTTATTCAATGTAAAATGCTTTATCTATGCTTGCAATATGTGAGATACCATAATTGTTTTAGAGTTATAAGTTACTCTTTATTATTCAGTACTGATTCTAATATCTATTTCCAAACATTGTCTTGTTGATTATTGAGGCTTTCTTCCACTTGATTTCTAATTGAAAGATAAATTCTTTCAATATTTTGCTTGCCCAAAAAGATAGTTATACAGTGGCATCTATTGATTTGAACTCAGTTTGGTTGGGCTGTTCAAATTGTGGAAACAATTTTTACCATTGAAATAAGCGTAAAATCACTGGTAGGCTGGCATTTTTTTGTGTTCAGATTGCAAGACCCATTTTGGATTGGAGGACAAAATTTGCTCATGAATGTGATAGGATTGAGAAGTGTTCTAGTTGAAGAGCATTCAAGTCACTAAGATGCAACTGCGTATCAGAGATCAAAAAAGGTACAAGGTTGTACCTCATTATTGTCTCAAGATAAAACCTATGTAAATGAAAAGAGATGAATAAAGAATGATGTCATGTCCTTCATTTTTACCACAATTTTTACATTGATTTTCTATGTTTTGTTACAGATTGACCAACATGCACGGTCTCAGCAAATTGACAAGCAGCTTCGCAAAGACAGAAGTAAATATAGACGACAGGTGAGCTATTTTCTTCTTGTTTTTTCTGATCAAGCGCCTTCCAGCCTAATTCAAAGTTCTGTTCAGTTGATCTTGATACAGTTAAAATATGTGTATCTATTTTGATATGTATTAGGTTTTTTGAAATATGTCTGATTTTAAACAAAATCTTTTATTTATCAAATAAGTGGCATTTGATGTTCAAATTAGTGAAAGTATTAACCTTCAACAGCCATGCATCTTTGCCATCTATCAAGGAGACCATTTATGCCATGTCAATAAATATCTGGTGACTTGGAGCTAGAAAATCCATGAAAGCAGATATGTCATCTTTTTTTTTTGCTCAGAAATAATCTAAATCTTCAAAAAAATTCTAATCTGTGGGAAAAAGATTAGGAGAATCAGGTAGATGTGGTAAAGTTTCATATCACAAATCTGTGAGCTTCTGTGGAGTCATTATGGCAACATGAGGGCATGCATTGTCATGGAGCAGAATTGGACCTTGCTGATTTACCAATGCAGGCCACATTTTCTGTAAGTGAGTTGGCATTTCATCAAGTTGATAGCAGCAAGTCTCATCTGGAATGCTTTGATTAGCATTCAGAAAAATGTAATGGACACCAATTGCACATCACCTGACAGCCAACCCCCATGATTTTCTGTGGATGGAATTTTAATTTTAGATAGTGTTTGTGTGCCTGATCACAATTAAGCCATTGACCTGATCATCTGATCATTCCCAATTGACATAAGAGAATTCACTTTTTGTCAAGGGTGACTATAGGATCAAGAAATGAAACTATTGTTTTGAAAAAAAGCATCAAACACAATTCAAAACTCCATGCTTGTTGATGTTCATAGAGTTCAAGCGAGATTCATTTGTTGAGCTTTTTGATGGTGCCAATTTGCTCTAGATGGTCTGTCACATTTAAAATGCTGACAAAAAATCACTGAGAAATTTCCCTGACACTTTGTTGTGGGTTTTGCTCAACAATCACTTTCAAATCTCCATTCTGACAACCGTCCTAATCTTTGACGCTCATGTCACCACAAAATTTTTGAAACCATCATTGTACTGTTCTTCACTTGTGCCTTCTTCTCATGCCTTATTAATGCATTCAGGCAGGAGTTTGAGCAGCATTGTTAATGAGCTTGAACTCATGCAAGAAATGTTACTGCAAGTCTTCTTTTTCATGTGCAAAATTATGGGCTTTGTTGCTTCTTGCATTTTATTGTGTAACACCTGTTGATAACTTACTACATTCATTGTTTTCCTCAGTTGGTAACTTATTTTATTCATTGTTTACCTCAGTTGGTAAAAATTCAATAGCAAAACTAATGTTAAAGCATATTGCTTGAAACGGGTATTATTTTCGGAACCTGATACTAATGAGCTAAGACTTACTGAAAGTAGAGTATTTAACCAATTAAACTCAACTTATTAGTTTGAAGTAACGAAGGTCATTTGAATTTGACTGGTAATTTCAATTTATGCTCAACTTGAGAGAAAATGTGTTCTGGTCTTAAAACTGGAACTGTTTTCCACCTAGAAAATCATGAATTTCTCAGTTTCACTCTTCCAAACTTTGTAATAATTCTGTCATTCTTAAAAATTTTAAATTTTATATGGGTAAACTTTGTATCCTGTCTGCTGTACATAAAAGTAACACTATTGGGTTGTTGGTATGGTAGAGTACTCGTAATTTATTTCTTATTTGCATTATATTGTGGGTTTTCATATCGGCCACATTCATTTGAATACTATCCATTGAAGCAGATATATTTGTTAAATTTTAGTTTTAGGAACCTTGATAAATTGAAGGTATTGCTAAGGGTTCAAATTTAATTAGTCAAAGATAGATACTTAGTTATGAAAGTACCAAATTTTCCCATAAAATTTGTGAGGAAAAATTAATTGAACAAGTCCCATCTTCTTGATGGAAGTCATAAAATGATGATATTTATGAAATTTGAAAGTGGGCATGTGAAGTTACCCACTGTGTGTTAAAACTTTATGTTAATGTGATATTATTAATATATTTATTATATGATATTATAGGTGGTAATTTACTTAAATGCAGATCTTGACTCTTTATAGTTCCATAATGTTGAGAGAACAGAAAGGAGAAATCTAGTCAGCTACTTTGATGTGCTATTGTTTCCTCATCTTCCCAGCATCATTGTTTTGCTTTTTACATCATTCAAACAAAATTAGAAGAGTGAAGAGGTCACTTTCAAAGTTCTTTTCATTATGGTTAACCATCATGGTCAGCAACTTTAGATGATAAAGAGTGTAGGTAAAGGCCTCTTATTAAAAGTCAACATTTTAACTGTAAATATTATTTCTAACTGTAAAACATGATAAATGAACACTGAAAATTCTCCATCTTCTGCTTAAGATATCCCCATTTTTTTGCCAAAAATTTCATGGCTCAAAATCTTTTCTCATATTTTGTCACTTGCACTAAGAATCACTTCAAATTCCTGCCTAAATTCATATGTGTCTGTTTTTTTTTCAGTTGGATTCATTCTGGTACTAAAGTGGAGAGGGAAATTGAGTTAGAATAGGCTAGGTAAGGTTAGGTCAGCTTTGTTGCATGGAAGTGAAAATAATATAATTATTAGGTTAACATCAATAGATCAGAATAAGAACAAGGCTAAAGTTATGGCCAAGTTTAGGGAAGGTTTAGGCCAGACAGAATTATTTTAAAGTGTTGGATAATAATACCAAGCAAAAATAAAAATGATCAGCTTTGAAGGAAATTACAAAAGTGGGGCTAGAAGTACTAACACTATTGTTATTAATTTCATTATTTGTATGATTATAGTTATTATCATTATACTTTCCTATTAATGCCCATACTAACATGTACAAAAATAGTGTTCCTTAATCCTTATTGGCCTCACATGTCATACATGGCACACTCACAAAAAGTGCTAGTACAATTTATTTATTGTCAAATTTGTATCTCAGTGTAATTTTTGAGGTTTTCTGCCAGATGTCAGTTTCGTCCCCACTCTGATGTTGGTGATAACCTGGTGCCAGTGTCAGACTAATGACTGGTTGTGTAATTGGAAATATGTGTGAAAAATTTGGGCCCTTAATGGGTTATATTGCTCTGCTTGATTGCAAGGCACTTGACATGCATTTAACTTGTGTTCTCATTCTTGCTGGCTATTCAGGTGAAGCCCTCTCATGGGGTTACAACTATTGTAGCCATGGAAATTAGCACTCCCAGGGATAAAATGTGTGAGGTCCTGAGCTGAGAGTTAGGTAGGCCTTCTTTTTGTTGAAATAAAATGTTTTTTATGTTAGCACGTTGACTATGGAGTGGTACAATTGTGTACAATGAAGTAAATTGTTCATAAAGGCACCAGTGTAAATGAATAACATTTCAAACCATTTCCCCAACTTTGTTTGGAGATATTTCATCATACAAGGAAAATATTATTGATCACTTATATTTTGTACATTTCTCACAAAGAATGGAAACTTACTCAAACAGGTAAGTCGAATTTCCCAGTCTTTTTTTTAAAAACCTAACCAAATCAACTTTACGACCCGCGCAATCGTAGTTAACATGTTAAGGACCACTTTTTTTTAGTTCACTGCTGTCCCGTTTTTCAGTACCTACTACTTTTGTCTTCAACTTTCTTGTTTCATAAACTTCTTTCTAAACTTACTGTTTTTATGCCCCTTCTGCATAGATTGTGCATTCCCTTATCTTTATATTAAGTGATGCCTTCCTCTTTCCTCTCTTCAGAATGCTTTTTTTTATGGTTAGTGAGGCTTGAACTAACATCTAATCTAATCTGTCCAGGTGAAGTTGCTGCTGCTTGGGGCGGGCGAGAGTGGCAAGAGCACCTTCCTCAAGCAGATGCGCATCATCCACGGCTACCACTTCAGCCACGAGGAAATGGCCGAGTTCAGACTCACAATTTATAGGAACATCGTGCAGGGCATGAAGGTACGTCTCGCCTCTCCCTGGCATTCACTTGTAGCCGTGCTACCGCTCTTCCTCTTTAGCAACCAGCTACTTCAGGATATTGATGCTGTCTATAGCCAAGTTTATTGATATGGTAGATTGCATTGCATTTGAGAGCACTTGTTTGAGTGGGTGGTGCTTCTTTCTGGTACACTTTGGAATTTTTGTTTCTAATTTTCTTCATAATTAATTCTACCAATTTCAATTACTAGTGAGAACATTATTTTTATCTCTTCCCTTTCACGAAACCTTATCCATGCATTAAAATTTTCTTCTGTTCTATGCAGTTTTCAAATATATCTTCATTTTTGCTTAATTTCAATTAATGAGCATGCAATTTTTCAATTTAAGTTCAAGTGCAAAATTTTGTACCTGCAGAATATAGTTTTGTGTTCAGAGATGTGGACTTGACCAAGAGAGCTTATAATGTTCATGGTGCTGAGCTAGGAGTTTACAAACAAGTCGCTCTCTGGCTATCTCTCACATGCTCTGATACTCAGCTCTCTCTTACATGCAAACATAAAATTGAATCACAGTTTTAGTAAAAGTGATTTCTCCAGTAACCTCACAGAGCTCTAGTTACCTCATAGAACTCTAGTAACCTCATAAAGCTCCAGTGATCTCACACAGTAGAGACAGACCACCACCACCACCCACCACATAGCGCATACCCTCAAGATCCTTATCCTGCCGCAGGTGCTATGTGATGCCCGAGACAAGCTGCAGATCCCGTGGGGCGACGCCGCCAATGCCTGCCACGCCACCGTGCTGCTGGCCACGCTGCCCAACGTCACCATTAACGACACCTCCTCCTTTGTGCCCCTCGTGCCCCACGTGCGCTCCCTGTGGGGAGACGCAGCCATCCACACCGCCTACAGCAGGCGTGCTGAGTACCAACTGGTCAGTGGGGGTTATACCAGCTGGTCAGTGGGTGTTGTGCCAGTACCAGCTGGTCAGTGGGTGTTGTGCCAGTGCCGGCTGGTCAGTGGGTGTTGTGCCAGTGCCGGCTGGACAGTGGGTGTTGTGCCAGTACCAGCTGGTCAGTGGGTGTTGTGCCAGTACCAGCTGGTCAGTGGGTGTTGTGCCAGTGCCGGCTGGTCAGTGGGTGTTGTGTTAGTACCAGCTGGTCAGTGGGTGTTGTGCCAGTGCCGGCTGGTCAGTGGGTGTTGTGCCAGTGCCGGCTGGTCAGTGGGTGTTGTGCCAGTACCAGCTGGTCAGTGGGTGTTGTGCCAGTACCAGCTGGTCAAAGGGAGTGTTACACCATCGGTGTTTGTATGGCACTCTTTTCGTTATGATGGGGGCAAAACTGCTGCAATGCTGTACAGTCACGCCATGTGGGTATTGAAGTTGACATTCCTGCCGTCTCTTTTTCACTCATTCAAATTGAGATCTCAATCAAACTGCTGAAATACCTTATGCGGTCTTTCTTCTCATTTATCATAGGCCTATTAGTGATAAAATTGATGTTCTTGTGGTCTTCAAATTTTCAGGAATCCAGGAAACAGATGTATATTTAGCGTCATCTGCACTTACTCTTAAAATTCACTTGCAAATCTCCACATTTCATTATAAGGGCTGGACTTGCTAACATTATTATTTTCGAACTCAACTCATGGTGTCGGGTTGTCACCTGTAACAGAATGGAGGAACTGCCACTCGGCTGGGAACTTTAAATAACACATCATTGATGACTTTTATAAAAAAGTACTATACACTAAAGCCTTTTCAAAAGAGAACTGTGTAGCCCTCTGGAATGATAAAGGGTTAAGTTTGTGCATTATGTTGCAATTCACCATTCAAAGAACCCTTGGCAGAATTGATAGATTATGCAGTGGGGAATCGGAATGAAGAACTTTGAAAGTGCTGATGAAACGTCGGAGTGATGACAACACCGCTCATTTAATAATAGCAATCTTCACAGTGCGTCTAGATTAGCTCCTAAGTTCTGACTACATTCCTTATGATTTGAATGCTACAATCATTGACATATCTTCCTCGAAATGAACTGAAAAAATGGTAGAAATTACCGTACATTGTTATTGATGAAACACTATTTTCTCTTTTTGCAGATCGACAGCGTGGCTTATTTTTTTGACAATTTAGACAGGATATCAACTCTGGTAAGTGCTGGTTTGAGTAATCGTTAAGCAAGAATAATTCTATAAGTAGGATGGTATTGGCAGTAGTTGCTAAGTGTTCTCCTTTCGGAACCTGTACCATTGGTGTGTTAATATTGATGATAAATGCGTTACAATTACGTGGCTCATGCCGTTAGTGTTGGGAGTGAATGCTGTACAATTACGTGGCTCATGCCATTAGTGTTGGGAGTGAATGCTGTACAGTTACGTGGCTCATGCCATTAGTGTTGGGAGTGAATGCTGTACAATTACGTGGCTCATGCCGTTAGTGTTGGGAGTGAATGCTGTACAATTACGTGGCTCATGCCATTAGTGTTGGGAGTGAATGCTGTACAATTATGTGACTCATGCCATTAGTGTTGGGAGTGATTGCTGTACAATTACGTGGCTCATGCCATTAGTGTTGGGAGTGAATGCTGTACAATTACGTGGCTCATGCTGTTAATGTGTTAGTGTTGAGAGTGAATGCATTACAATAACATGGCTCATGCTGTTAATGCGTTAGTGTTGGGAGTGAATGAGGATTAATAACATAACGTAAGTGGTTGAATGGGAGTATTGGAAGAAAGGAAAATTTCCATTTCTGGAAGTAAAATCTGTAATAAAATTTGCACTGAGGCCCCAGAGGGGAATGGGAGTAGGATTTGTCGCATCAAAAGGGGTCTAAAGTCTCAGTTTCTATGGAGACACACGGGTATGTTGTGCTGGGGGTATTGAGCTATCCTTTAGTGCCCCAAAGGAGATCCAATTATTGTTCCAAAGCATTTAATTTTTATACACTTTGGCCGATAAACTTCACTTCTCGTTTACAAAAGACTACATCAGGATCACTAGCCACGTTTAAATTGCCGCAAGCGATCAACTCTGATTTCATTCATTAAAGTATTTTGGAGTATTGGATCTTGTCTTTTTTCTGTTCCATAAAATTTTGCTTTTCAGTGCAATCGAAATATGGTGTGTATTGAAAAGTTAATAATTTCACGTTTATTGAAAACATACTTTTAAAGGTTAACACCGTCTAAAAATACTGGTAAGATCAAAATGTTTTGTACGCTTTTCACTTTTCACAAATTACACGAATGCCCAATAGACACAGTTGACCTGCCAACCGCTTTAGATCATGACAGCTCGATCTGGTGACAGCACATAGACGAAATAGAATTACGGCCAAAACACAGGCTCACGCATGAGGTAACGCTCACCACACGGCTTACAAGTAGATTGGCTATCGATATAGCAGTTAATAATAAATAAAAAGTATCGGTATGGCAGTTAATGCACAAGCTCATCACGTGCGCGGGCACTTCCTCCACTCTACTCGTTCTCTGACTCTCCAACCCTGGCTACTGTCTGTATAGGCTCAATCTTGACTGTCACCTGTAGTCTCAGACTGGTTCTTCTGCTTTCGCTCTCAGTAAAGTGGCTCAAGCCAAAATGGCTCGGTCACAACATCAAATGCTGGTTCCAAAACCACCAAACCAGCATTTCTGGCATAATATGTAGGTTCCAGAACCACCAAACCAGCATTTCTGGCATAAGGTGTAGGTTCCAGAACCACCAAACCAGCATTTCTTGCATAAAGCGTAAAATTCAAAACTCCTTAGTCATGATCCTTGTGAACCCAAAACAGGACTACAGACCTATCGACGCGGACGTGGTACACGCCCGCCGTGCGACCAAGAGCATCACGGAGTTCTCGATGACCATCAACAAGGTGCCCTTCCTCTTTGTGGACGTGGGCGGGCAGCGGACACAGCGGCAAAAGTGGTTCCAGTGTTTCAGGACCGTGACTTCTATCCTCTTCATGGCCTCCACTTCTGAGTGGGACCAGCGGCTCCTGGAGGACAGGTGTGCTGGTGCTGTTGTGTAGTGATGGTTTGAAGCGTTCGTCCTGCTTGTCGCTGTTATTCAGTGCAGTTTTTGGCCTTCTGCAGAGGGACTGGCGTCTTCTGAGTAGTATAGTGCTTTTTAAAAGTGGCCTGCCAGTTTGTCATTATTATTAGGTGCATTTTTTGGGGTTCTGCATTGACTTGCGTCTTATGGTTACAGTGTAGTGCTTGTTTAAAATATGTTTTTATTATTAGGTGCATTTTTTGGTTTTCTGCTGATGGACTTCTGGTTAGAGTGTAGTGCTTGTTTTAAGTTTGTTCCTATTATTAGGTTCATTTTATTGGTTTTCTGCTGATGTACTTCTGGTTAGAGTGAAGTGCTTGTTTAAAAAACTTTCTGCAGTTTTTTTTTAAATTAGGTACATTTTTCCAGCTTTCTGCACTGACTTGCATTTTTTGTGTGCAAAGTAATGTTTGTTTAAAATGCCCTCTGCAGATTTTGTAATCGTTGAAAAAAATTTCTACTTTTAGCATTGTCTGTGTGCCATGGATGCAGTGTGTGTTTAAAGTGTCCTTTGCGTTTTGTATGTTGAAAATGTTTTTAGGCTTACCGCATTAAATTGCATTTTGTGTGTGCCACAACTGCAGTGGTGATTGTAGTGTTGTGCCATCAGTGTCCTTGGCAGTTTGTCTGTCTCTATTGTTAGCTACATTTTTAGGCTTTCTTGACATGTTCTTATAGCCCTTGTTGAGATGCCGCAGATAGCAAGCAATAGTAGATGCCCATTCAGTTTGATACAACTATTATATCTATGGAATTTGCACTTCCAAAGGAAAGATATGTCTCTAGCTGATGGTTATCTAGGCCTTCCTTTTGTTGAAATAGAATTATTTTGGGTTTAGTTTTGGACCATCCATTTTTGATTCACTGCTGTCCTTATTTTCAGCACCTTCTTCTTTCTTCTTGAATTTCATTCTTGCTTCATAAACTTATTTCCCAGCTTGCTGTTTCTGTGTGCATGGGATCTTGTGTGGGAACTCGCCTCATCCTTCTTCTATTGGAACACTTTTGTTTTGGTTAGGGAGGCTCAAACTAACTTAGCTAATTTAATCTGTTGTAGAAGCTCTGTAGAAATAAATATAGTACAGTAGAGGGTTCTGGCCCTGAAGAACAAAAAGAGACAAGGCTTTGTAGGATATAAACTTAGATGTAGGGTTTCCATTTGCACTGTTGCATGGCAGAATGCTGTGTTTCTCACACGATGTGAGAAGTGCGTATCTACTTCTTGTATGCTGCGCAATTTTTAAGTTGGAGCTGTACTTCATTTGTGAAACTGTTTCTGAACAAAAATTTCAAATGCAAATCCTTTCTTGTTTTGATTTTTTTTAATGGGAATAACCTCAAAATGAATTTCAGTTGATACAAAATAAATTTGTCTGCATTATATAGCTTACATTTTATTTCAGTGTGTTACCAATAATGAATTTGTATATTAAATTAAGAAATTAAACTGGGTAATAAGGTAGTGCATTACAAGGCTTTAATGAGACTTGTTTTTTTTTCTGTTGTGGACCATTCGTTGAAGGGGACTAATTATTCATATTATATTTATATTTAATATGGCTTTGTAAATGTGCACCACACCAGACATATTTCAAGAGTTGCTGTTCCTGCATGACTTTATCAATAATACAGGATTGTGTTGAGTTGTATCCAACTGAAGGGGCATCTACTATTGCTTGCTCATCTGCGGCATCTCAACAAGGGCAATAAGAACATGTCAAGAAAGCCCAAAAATATAGATAACAATAGAGACAGACAAACTGTCAAGGACACTGATGGCACTACGCTACAATCACCACTGCAGTTGTGGCACACACAAAATGCCATTTAATGCGGTAAGCCTAAAAACATTTTCAACATACAAAACGCAAAGGGCACTTTAAACAAGCATTGCATCTATAGCACACAGAAAATGCTAGAAGTAGAATTTTTTTTTTTAACAATAACAAAAATTGCAGAGGGCATTTTAAACAAACATTACTCTGCAGAAAAAAATGCAAGTCAATGAGGAAAGCTGAAAAAATGTACCTAATTGAAAAAAACTGCAGAAGGCATTTTAAACAAGCTCTACACTCTAACCAGAAGTCCATCTGCAGAAAACCCTAAAAATGCACTTAATAATAAAACCAATCTTTAAACGAGCACTATACTGTAACCATAAAATGCAAGTCAGTGCAAAAAGCCAATAAAATGCACCTATTTATACAATCAAAACGCAAAAGGTAATTTAAACAATCGCTACACAGAACTTGATCAATATCTCACAACTTAAATAAATGATGCCGGACCTGATTAATAATACGAGACTTGATAGATAAGCACTTCGAAACCGTGTCAATAATATAGGACCTCATCAATAACACAGGACCTCATCAATAGCACATGGCTTTAAGAATGACACTAGGTTTTATCAACTGCAATAACCATGTCAATGATGCCGGAAACCACTGCGTGTCCCTGCCTCTGATGCTGTTCTTACTGTGCAGAACCACGAACAGACTACAAGAGTCTCTGAACATCTTCTGTGCCATAGTGAACAACTGGAACTTCAGGGAGGTCTCCATCATTCTGTTCCTTAACAAGACAGACCTGCTGCTCCAGAAAGTGCGCTCCAGGCAAAGCAACATTGCTCATTATTTCTCCGACTTTGTGGTGAGGCCGACCACTTGTGCGACTTGTTCTTCTAGTTAGTCAAGTGTTATTGTTAGCCATCTGTTGCTGAGGTAGGCAGGTTTTGTTTTGTAGTGGACCAACATTTTTTCGGTTTACTGCTGTCCTGTTTTTTCAACAGATACTACTTTCTTCTTCAACTTCGATCTTGTTTCATGAACTTCTTTCTCATTTACTGTTTCTGTGCCCTTTCTGCATAGATTCCACGTTCCCTTAACTCCATACTAAATGGTGCCTTCTTCCTTCCTCTCTTTACATCTCATTTGTTGAGGATAAGGAGGCTTAAACTAACTAATAATCCAATTTTTTGTGTAGGGCTTCACCTTCAATTATCACCTTAGTAATTGTGAGAATGTATAGTAATTTCTGTTGTAAATTCAGGGCAACCATCCCAAAATCTAATGAAAATCTGGTAATTCTTGCTGTAATTTCAAAGTAACCATCCTAAAATCCAGTGAAAATGGAGTTATTCTTATAATTTTGGGGCAGTCATGTCATCTCAAAATTCAATAAAAATTTAATTTTTATAATTTCAGAGCAAACCGCAAAATCCAGTCAATTTTTCATTTTTTTTATTTCAGGGTAGCCATTCTAAAATCCAATGAGAGTCTACTAATTCTGGTTGTGATTCAGGGCATCAACTCCAAAGTCCAGAGAAAATCCCATTAATCATGTGGTAATTTCGAGCACCGTCACTAAAATCCTAGGGAAATCTAGCAATTTTTATAACTTCAGGCAACAGCACTGAAGAGAAGTAATAACTCTGGTAATTCGTGACTTCATTTCAGGGAAACGAGTCCAAAGTCATATGAAAATCTAGTACTTCTTGTTGTTATGTCTTATGAAAACATAAAATTAAAGAAAATCTGATTATTTTTGTAACATCAGGCGCCAGCAGCCTTGAAATGAAGTATAACTCTGTTATTTCTTATCATAATTTCAGGTTTTACAGCTCCATGCAGCAGCAGCTTTGAAATGAAGTTTATCTCTAGTATTTTTGATGATAATTTCAGGTTCTACAACATCAGGCCCTAGCAGCCATGAAATCAAGTAATTCCCTAATTTCAGAGCCAAAACTCAAAAGCCCAGTAAAAATCAACTAATTTCATGGTAATTTCAGGGCAAAACTCAAAAGCCCAGTAAAAATCAACTAATTTCATGGTAATTTCAGGGCAAAACTCAAAAACCCAGTAAAAATCAACTAATTTCATGGTAATTTCAGAGCAAAACTCAAGGCCCATTGAAAATCAACAAGTTTCATGGTAATTTCAGAGCAAAGCTATAAAGCCTAGTGAAAATCAACTGATTTCAGAGCAAAACTCAAAAGCCCAGTGAAAATCAACTAATTTCATGGTAATTTCAGAGCAAAACTCAAAAGCCCAGTGAAAATCAACTAATTTCATGGTAATTTCAGAGCAAAACTCAACAGCCCAGGGAAAATCAACTAATTTCATGGTAATTTCAGAGCAAAGCTATAAAGCCTAGTGAAAATCAACTAATTTCAGAGCAAAACTCAAAAGCCCAGTGAAAATCAACTAATTTCATGGTAATATCAGAGCAAAACTCAAAAGCCCATTGAAAATCAACTAATTTCATGGTAATTTCAGAACAAAACTCAACAGCCCAGGGAAAATCAACTAATTTCATGGTAATTTCAGAGCAAAACTCAACAGCCCAGTGAAAATCAACTAATTTCATGGTAATTTCAGAGCAAAACTCAACAGCGCAGGGAAAATCAACTGATTTCTTGGTAATTTCAGGGCAAGGCTCAAAAGCCAGATAAATATCAATTAATTCCGGGATAATTTCAGGGCAAAACTCAAAAGCTCAGTAAAAATAGACAAATTCTGGTATAATTTCAGGGCAAAACTCAAAAGCTCAGTAAAAATAGACAAATTCTGGTATAATTTCAGGGCAAAACTCAATAGCTCAGTAAAAATCAACTAATTCCTGTGATAATTTCAGGGTAACTGCCACGACGCGCTGCACGTGCAGCAGTTCATCCTGGAGAAGTTCTTGGCAGTACGCAAGCCGCACCTGGACCGGCAGCCTCTGTTCCACCACTTCACCACCGCTGTGGACACGCAGAACATAGCCGTCGTGTTTGCATCCGTCAAGGACACCATCCTGCAGCGTAACCTGGTCACCCTCATGCTCCAGTGATGTTGTTCCTGCTCGTCGTCCGTTTTTGTCTTGAATTTCTGTGTGCAGCATTGTGTTCCACTGTGCTCAAGTCTGAGGCATGAGTACCATAGCTCAGGTCTGAGGCATGAGTATCATACCTCATGTCTGAGGCATTAGTACTGTAGCTCAGGTCTAAGGCATGAGTACTGTAGCTCAGACTGAGGCATGAGTATCATACCTCATGTGTGAGGCATGAGTATCATTCCTCATGTCTGAGGTGTCAGTACCATGAGTATTTTTGTGGTGTAGCACTACCATGCACCCAGCTCACGTGATGTACTAATACCAGTTTTGCTACCCTCATTTTGAAGAAAGATAGCGTTCGAAACGACAATGGTGGAGTGATACCGTGTACGCCACTCTCAATAACATAGTAACGCAAAGTATGATCTTACCCTCAACGTGATACCAAGTGCACAACTCCGGTGATGGTGTACTATGTTACCGATGGGTGCTTTAGAGCTTTTCATCTCTAGGTGCAATGCGCCGTTGTATTACACTATTAAAAACGTGTCTTGCCAGATGTTCACTATGCTTCCGTTGCAGATTCCTCAAGAATTTAAAGCAAAGGAAATGCTTACAAAATTAGTCATCTTACTCAAAAAACAAAAATTAGTGTTAGCCATTATTTTGCGCTTAAATTCTTAGTTTTAAAAAACATTTCAAGGAGCACTTTCATGGACGCGTGCTGCATGGAAGACAAAACTTCATTCCCAATGGCTGCGAGTAGACGCAGGAGCTCCAGATAACAACGTGGAAATGCTGACCAATTCCACAAGCTCTGATACTATGCCACTTAAGGAGTATAGCTTGCTTCAAGTATTGCTGTAGTGTAACCTTCGTAGGTTTCCTACTAAACTCTCCCCTCGGTGTGAGTAAAAAGACATTTATTCTTTGTTAACGCCTGTAGGCCATAGCTACTTTGTATAACGCATTAGTGATGTTTGCTTGTTGACTCACGTCTCTTATGGTCAATGGAAGCAACTGCCAACTAACGCACGTTGTTTGTAATCTCAATGCATGAAAGTTTAGAGTAAACGGAGACGTCGGGAGGATGTGCATGGTGACGCCAAATCTCAAAGCTGGATTTTTGAATGTAGGCTTTCTTTCAAGAAAGGAAGAAAAAAAGAAAGAAAGAATCCATCCAAACATACCAGTGTTGTTCTTCCTATTATTTAAAGATTGCATTTAGTGGACCTCAGAATTCAGTCTTTTTATTGCAAATGACATTCTCTGATAGAACTAGCGTTTGCATGCTGACCTAGTGAAAAGTTCCAGACTGTGCTCTGAAAACGTTCAGTTAGCTCTTAAAAGTACCTGTGGTACCTTGAAAGAAAGTAGTTCTTGTGAAGGTTTTTTTCATTTTAATTATGTGACGAAGTATCACCGGTACTTAGCTAAGTATTTGAGTTTAAATAAATGGAGATGCTCTAAATTAGTGTTAGCTGTCTACAATACCGCATTGATGAGAGTGTCTTGTGTGGACGTAGCGGTGCATTCACCGTTGCTCCAAACCAATAAAAACGCGTGAGGACTTCATGCTCCTGTAATAACGTTAATTTATTTATTGTGCTTTATTTCAAGACTCACGTAATATACTCTCAACAAATTAACGAAGCTTGCCGGTTTAGGGCTGTGTGATATTTAAAAAGAATGTGACTTTGTTTCTGGTGACATGTTTAAAATGAACGGCGTGATGCAATGATAGAGCGGTTCTCGTCAGTCTCAAAACGAGAGCTGTAGCGCTTGGGAGCTTGGCTTTGAAGACTCAGGTTACCTGTTCTCGGTGGAATTGAAAATACTGAACATAGAGACCCGTCACAACTTCTCTGTGCTCAAATTCGGGGCTCGCCTCAATGCAAGCAAAGCAAATTAGTCATTACGGTTATAGTTACTTCGCGATTTCAAGAGTTGCGTTCTTGGGAAACTACGTAGCAAAGAAAGTGTCATTTTGGTTATCGGTACTTCGCGATTTTAAAGGTCGTTTATTTCTTGACGAACTGATGATCAAAGAACTGTTTTGAGTAGAATTACACCGTTCAGCTACTCACCGTTTCACCGCTGAAATCACCGTTTATATCCTGTTTATGAAATTGAGCATCAAAGTGAATTTCTTGGAAGAGAAGCGATAGTAAACATAAGCAATCACGAATCGCTAAACGTAATTATGTTGCTTGAGGTAGACGATATTCTCCCGTGTTAGTAGCGCTCCCAGGGGAAGACAGTGAGGTCCCAAGCTGAAAGTTAGGTGGGCCTTCTTTTAAGTGAAGTGGAATAGTTCTTTTTGTTTTTTTACTGACCATCTTTTTTCGGCGCACTGCTGTCCTGTTTTTCAGCACCTATTACGTTTTTCTTGAACGTTTTCTAGTTTCATGGACTTATTTCTTAACACTTTGACAGCATCGTGTGCCACCGGTGCCCACGGAGGGGAATTTCATGATGCTGATTACCAGTAGTCACAAAGACAAATTTCATAGATATTTAATTGAAGTTGAATGAAGGTATGATCCAGTTAATATTTGCTATTTCCAAATTGTATATTACAATTAACGTTAAATTTAAGTTGAATATTGAACATCAGTTAAATCAATTGCGGGGAAAAGTGTTAACTTACTGTTTGTTTCTATGCACACAGCTCTTGTGTGTGAACACATCTTGTGCATAGATATCTCATTCTATCAACTTCATACTGAATGGTACTTGCATTCTTCCTCTCTTTGGAACACCTTTGTTGGACTTAAAGAGGTTAACTTTTTAATCGAATCCTTCGTGTCAGTTGCCTCCACATCGGGTGGATGTGATGCACAGTTTTGCCCCATCCTTTCTTGTAGTGCTTTCAAGATTGCCCTTTTTTGTGGGTAAAATTTTCAGATGTAATATGTGGCTCACGAAAAAGCAGAGGAAGGTATGTTGGCAAAAAAAACTGGCTCTACTTGTGTGATGCGACACGTTGACACGACGTGTAGCATCCCTGACACATAGCTACTCAGTTATTATCCTTCATATAGAGATCTCTGTTAACGCACTGATCAAGCTCAAACCATCCTTTTGTGACACTGGGCCATAAATGTACTTGCCAACTTTACAATTGCCACTCTGGTCTACTGTGCAGTCCAGTTTCCACAGACGTGGAATTTTGTTCCTTTAAGAAACCTTCATTCAATCTAATGGCGCTTTTCTCTCAGTGCCCACAACTCAAGCGACCACAAACTGATTTTTTTTGTATTCTCGGCCGCCTATACACTCGCGTCTACTCATCCAATTAGTGCACTAGTTGTGGTTTGCCGCTTGCTGTGTTGAGTCATTCCTATATGAGGTACCGTTACATTCCTCTATTTGGACATTCCGTTTTACGGTGCCATCATATTCCGCTTTACGGTGCCATTACATTCCATCAAACGGTGCCATTATATCCCGTTTTACGGAGCCATTATATTCCGTTTTACAGTGTCGTTACATTCCTTCAAACGGTGCCATTATATCACGAAAAGTAATGACTCCGTAAATGGTGTCATTAAATTCCGTTTTACTGTGCACATACATTCCCTTGAGAACTGTGAATGTGCAGTCCGCTTTCCAGCAACATTGCCACGTGCCATTCTCAGTTTTTTAGCAGAGCTAAAGTTTTGTTTCGGGCGCGTTTGAGTTGCTTATTCTGGTAGGTTCTAGACTCCCACTTCGGGCTCGGCAGTTGAGCATGGCTCGAGTTTTGCTCTCGATGTTTCCCGAGTTTTTTGCGGTGTGTGTTGTGTGTGTAGCTACACAGCCTGTTGTTCAACCTGCGTTCTGGTGTGATTACCCTCACATCGTGATGTTAACACACTACACATCGTGATGTAAACACGCCACACATCGTGATGTAAACACGCCACACATCGTGATGTAAACACGCCACA